>JAWPHD010007735.1:0-124638 GCA_037043455.1 Cyrtodaria siliqua
TAATGACAACCCTTGCACTTTATGAATAGTACAAGCCCATGCAAGTTTTAGTGGGAATTGTGTACGAACTATATGCCTTCCACAATATATAAAAGTATGTCTAATTTTATCAATAGAAATTGCATTTGAACGGTTGGCAATCTGTAAAATTCTACCAATTTGTGGATCATCAAAAATAACATTAACTGCAGTAATCCTGCCAGTATTTGTAAATTGAAAAGATTGAATGATTCCAGTAGCACCATTTACAAGACCATGCTGTGTAAAAATATTTCTAATAAGCATGACTCTTGAACCGACTGATAGTGTTAACTCCTTCTCTAAGCCACCAGCTATACGATCATCTTGTGGTATATAGTCTGATGATACATTTCCACCTATTTCCGAATCTTGTGAACCAAAAAAATGTTCTGATCTTACAAAATGAACATCAGAATCTAAATGAGATTGCATATGAGAGTTATGAGCATCTACATCTTTACGCAATGCATATATATGTAAACAAGGTTCAACAGTGTTGTAGTCAAACCGCAACCTAGACACTAAGAGACTTACATCCTGGTCAGAAAGTAAACCAACTCGTGCTTTATTTAAAAGTTGCGCATAGATTAAATCATTGTTCTGTCTCATATTTTCAGATAGGAAAAGTGGCCGAAAGAGCTGCCAGATTAAAGTGTTACAAAAAGCAAATTTCCCGTTAATAGGCCTTAACTGGAAGAAATCACCAACCACTATAACATTCATATTACCAAAAGCAGACTTGTTATTCTTTATATCAGATAGTCGTCTACTTATGTAAGTCATCATTTTGTCACTGACCATACTAATTTCATCTATGACTATAGTATGAACTAATAAAAATTGCCTTTGTAGCCTTGCTAAAGCAGAAGCTGGAAGTTGCTCATATTCCAAATAATTAGAAACTGGAATTTTCAACAACGAATGTATAGTAAATCCATTAACATTGCGAGCGGCAGTACCAGTTGGAGCACACACAACAACAGGAGACGATCCAATAGATGAACTTGTAAACAATTGCAAAAATGCTATAATCATTCGAGTAACAAATGATTTTCCCACACCAGCACCACCAGTAATAAATACATGCATTGGAGATTGAAGTCGATCCTTGAAGTATGTTTGAACATGCTGTAAAGCCTTCAACTGGCAAGCAGACATTTTTTTAACATTTTCATTAAAAGTATCTTCTGAAAATTCACAACATTGTAAAGAATGAATATGACATGTTTCAAGATTTGTGTCATTATTATTGTTTTCAACAAAGTTTTTACGAATATTGTCATTTTCTGCAGAAAAGGCAATTGTCTGGTCAACAGCTGAATCATTGGAACTGCAATTTTTATCTGAAATGGTTTCATGGATACCCAATTCATTTTCACATAACCTGATGCGTCGCATGGCATTTTCAATTTCTGTTGTAAGGGGAAAAAAAATGTGGTTAATGTCGTCATCGAACAAATGTTGTTTTGCTTCAAAAGCATCTTTAGCACTTTGAAACGGACAAACAAGTTGACTTTCATCTGTATGAGGCAAAAGTAACAAAAGTAAACTATAGAAGTAGTCCTCACTACCAATTGGGAATTGAGCATATCGGATGACACTAAATCTTCTTTTTTTCCGTAACCAAACATCGAAAGTTCGACAATGAATTCTTTCATTTCTATTATTTGTGGTAACATTGCTTGTAGGAGTTGGAATTTTTTGGTACCAAGATGCAAATCTGTAAAAAGACAAATTTTCTAAAGAGTAAGGTCGGTCCTGATAGTAATCTAAAATGTTTGTGCAAAAAATATCTGTGCTATTATCTGCAAGGTTTTCTATGTCTTTTGATGGCTTTAGTATCTTAAATCTTTTATCTGGGTGACGCGTATTTAAGTATACAACAGTTCTAGTAGAATGCAGTAAGTGTAAGTTACCCATTCTGTATGCAGCCTCTTGACTACTCATTCTTCTGTGTTTAAGAACACATAAACCAATCTTAAGTAATTTCACATATTTAGGGATACTTGGGTCTTGTCTGAAAACTGATGTGATCAATTCACCCAATGCATTTTTCAAATCATCTGGCTCAGACTTGCATAAATATGCACAAACATAATATGCAGCTCCTTCAGCATTTTGGATCAATTGAATATCCATATTGGCACGCCAGTGCTTTAATATTGTAGGGTTGTAATCATTTATGAAAATACTATTGTGATTTCTTTTTGACAAATAAAATTTTCCTTTATTTTTTGAAGACGGATGCAAATGAGTCACAATTCTCGTTTTCGAACATGGTTGTTTAGGAAAACCAAAACGACAACTGGCAGAACGTTTACAGCAATATGGAGAATGATGATGCTTTTGTAAACGATTTACTAATTCATACAGTTCTGGATCATCAATTTCATCTGGAATATTTGAAGAAATAGTTTTATTGATATACGAAATTATAGAGGGACAAGTATGTTCATCTATGGTGTGTGGTAGATCTGCAACCCACAAAAACATATGTATGTGGGGACTTCCTCTGTTTTGGAATTCAATTCTAGCAAAATAATCATTTACTTTCCCAAGAGGTTGCGAGTTTCCATGAATGACATGCTTCATTAGAGCTCTGAAACGCCGGTCAAAGTGGGTTGCAGTTAATAAAGGATCATTTCGCATGGAAGAAAAAAACGAACGACCAAAGGCATCTTTGAAATTAATATCTTCTAAATTCATACCCAATTCTGGCCAGTGTAGATCATCAGCTGATAAGGTCATGAATAAAGATGGAGGGCCTAAACTGCGAAACGTTGCTAACAAATCGTACAGCATATTTCTGAAATATGCCACAGTACCTTTTATATTCTTCATGAACATGTAAGAATTTTCCAAAAGGTCACAATTCTGATCAATATTTTTTACATTTCCAGCTGTAACTGGAGTTTGATTTTCATTTCCACAAGATGCAACCTTTTTTCTTATTTTCATATGGATACTTACTTCTCTTTTCAGCAAAAATACATCATAAGAAACAGCAGTGTGTAACAAGTATGTCCTGTCTTTACGAAAAATACCAGTTTTATCATATAAGCGAACTCGAAAGTACATACTTGGTGTTAACTTATATGGGCGTTCATGCTTAAACCCATTGTTTCCATGTGGAAATAGCCATGGAAACGCCTTTTCTTCTCCACAAGTTAATTCTAAAATGTTTACAGGTTCATTTGTGTTCTTGTTAACTTGCAAAATTTGCATATGATTAGCATCATTTACTTCAAGACTGCAGGTTCCAGAATCTCCAACAGGAACTAATACACTTTCTTCCAACTCATTTTCTAAAAGGATACTTGTACACTCGTTATTAGTTTGAGTGTGGGAATCTATATCCTGTAAATTGTCTTTGAACTTAATATCAGAATACAAGGGATTATTTATTTTCAACCATTTCAGAGCATTCCTGATTGTTGAAACAGACACTTGTTGGCCTCTTATTTCACATGGTTTTCCGGTCTCTTTATTAAAGTGTATTACCATATGGGAACAACTGTGAGAGGGTGGTGGCAACTGTGTCATTGTTTCCTGCAAGTCTGTAGGTAGGTTTAAAACCAATCCCTTTTCAGCGTACTGACCCCCTGGCAATATAATTACTGTCATAAATATGTTTATTTTAGAAATAAGTTTTTTCTCTAAGGACGACAAACTAGTCAATGGAAACGGAATATCACCAATAAATAGCATATTTCCATGTACAGAAATAGCTGGGACATTATTTGTTTTTAATTGATTATGGCAAGATCGACAAAGACTGCAGTTTTCAGAGATATTTAAACAGTTTGCAACATCATTCAATTTTGTCAAATGCACAACTTGATCTGCAAACAGAAATCTGTTACAACTCGCACAGCTTTCAACTGGACACAAACGAATATCTTTTTCATAAGAAGAAATATGACCATCAGTACTTTCGTAATCCAAAAATGTCAAATTTACCGATGTTGATACATTACAAGTATAACCTACATCAAGCATATCAAAGTTCCAAAATATGTCTGTCCTATCAGTGTCATTTGCATTGCAAACAGAAATATTTTGCAGCTTCCCTCTTTTTTTAATATGTTTACGCTTTTTAGAATTATGACTAGAAGAGTAGTATGTGTGGTCTAGACGCTGTGTCTTTGCTTGAACAAAAATTTGATTATTTGTTTCACTTTCGACTGTACATGTTTCTGGAATGACTTGATTACAAGTTTCTAGCTTACGCCTTAGACGCCGTGTCTTTGCTTGAAAAAAAAATTGATTATTTGTTTCACTTTCGACTACAGACACGCTATTATTTGGTGTAGATGTTTCTGGAATGACTTGATTACAAGTTTCTAGCTTACGCCTTTTAGATTCTACTACCCTAACTTGTTCTGCATTTTCCGTAAAAGTAATTGGTGTCAGTTCATAGAGATAACCGCTGTAATTTTCAAAAATGTATAACACAAGTTCATCAAACGAGTCAAACAAAAGCAAAACAGCTGCACCCTGCTCATGATATAAACCGTTATTACCTCGTTCATGAGAATCAAAAATGGCAAATTGGTTTGAATCAGTATCTAAATAAAGAGAGACTGTTAAATCATTGACAGTAAGTAAGTGATAATTAGAAAGTACAACAGCTTGACTCAGTGATTCATAAAAGCACATCTGACCAGCATTGTCATTTACTGCAGCATCAATTGGACCATAAAATGTATCCAGCATATAATTAACTTGAAAATCACGATTTCTCAAAGTCATATAAGTTGGTAAATGGTTGTGTCCAAGATAACCGACATGGTTAGTTTGTTCAACAATATTTGTATACAGTTCCGTGCCCTCATGCAAAACTTGGTCAATCGACAACGCATTTGGTCGAGATTCAATCGAAACATTGTATAAACCACCATTTAATATGGTCATTAAAGAAACTAACGCAATAGCAGTGCATTGCATTCCATTATACGGCTGAAATATATCACATCCTTGATGGAAATTTCCTAGAAGACCTCTTACCATTTTAGCTGTTGTTTTGTACTGCGCAGAAATAGATGGCCGACACGCTTGTAATTTGATACTTCCAGCCTCTATTTGGTTCTTCCAGCCTCGCTTTCGTTCCATAAAAAAGTGCGAAATGTATTGCTATTTTATAATGAAAAAAAAAAGATTAATCAGACTCTAATCAAGTTTTTCAAATATATAATAAATATTTCTTATAATCCGAAATGACAAATAAAATTAAATGTTCCGCTATTTATTATAAATTAGCAAAACTGTAAAACAAAACTTTGGTTCGGACAGACCATGGTCCGTAATTACCGATGAAGGTTTGTTTATACTAAATATTGTATGAATTTAATACACTTTCAAATATTGAATAATTAATGTTTTTGCTATCTTTGTATCAAATTAATACATGGCAGTTTATAATTATATTGAATACGACAATATTTACACGAAAATGTAAATAATAATACGATGTTGCATTTTCGCTACGTTTATAAAATTACCTAATCAATAAAATTTAGTGTGGTCTACCAACCTACTGACTAGTCATTTTAATTTGAATATTTTAAATTAAAACAAAAAGGGCAACGGTCATAAACTTGCTAAACTTTTATAGTTTAAGTTAATAAAAAAATATAAAAGCATTTGTTAAACGAAATTAACCAATTGAGCCAGTAAAGTTATAAAAATATAGTTTAAGCTAAAATACTGTTTGGGCAATAAATTAGCCTCCTTCGCCCATAGGCATATAACATACGCTCTACAAATAAGAGTGCCCGCCATGAGAGTGCCCGCCTCATGGCGGGCACTAATGATACCCCACCCAGTCACATTATACTGACACCGGGTGTATTAGGCAGAAATTAAACAAATGGGTGTGCAAATATGCAAACAGGGTGTGCAAAATAACGCGTTACGCGCCAATTACAAGTGGGTGTCTCCTGGGTAATTTATTTTTTTACAGATAAAGGTAAATATGTGCATTTTAGATCATCTTTCTTCCTTAAATGTATACAAAATATAACAATATTGAGAAAGTAAGGGTTTGGAATGTTTTTAGCAGGAAAAAAAGAGAGAAAAAACACTCTCCAAATATCGACCGCGAATTTTAAAAAACGGACGTGCAAAAGACGGCTGCACGGTTGGCGGACTAATACACTGGCCAAAAGATCTAACTAGACCCCTAATACTATTATAAATAACTCAACCAATTTTCAAGGTATCGTGATAAAATTGTATACACAGCTTTATCAATCAATTATACACAGACTGTGGAAATTTCATAAAAATCCATTGACTAAAAACTAAATATTTTAACATTTTTAAAACTGACCCACGAAATCAAAAGTCACAGATTTATGAAAAATCAGTCAGTATTTAGTGTGGCCGCCGTTTGCTTGTATTACTGCATTTAAACCCCCAGCGGCCTTTTTTGCCACTGACAGTTCCAAGGCGGTAGCCCTATTATCAACCTTTTTGTGTTTGTGATGTCTTATTTGGCCTTTTATACATCTTTAAATGTGTGTTCTTTGTTTCTGTGTGTGTTTGTTGTTGACTGTCGTCCTTGAATGCTGCTTTTCCTGTTCGATTTTTATATCTATATTTCCTCACATAAAGATTCATAGTCCGATGACTCGAACACAGCGGCTAGAGGCAAGTGATTTCAAGTCATTGTATAGGGGTCTAGCATTGTATAGGGGTCTAGTTAGATCTTTTGGCCAGTGTACACTGCCGGGCGGGCACACCGGGAGAAAACGTAACCTACATGAATAATTAGCAGTAAAGTTAGTACAGCGCCCACTTGTCCACTAATGGTTTATTTATTCAGCCATGCAATATATTTTGTATGCAATGCTGCATGATGACTTGTTTTACTCATTACTCCCACGAAATACCAGGCTCACGCCAAATGGAGCAGAACTAGTCTATCATTGCACCATCTGTAAATAAGGCTTGGTAACTAATGCTATATAATAAACCTTTGTAAGAACGCGTTGTATACTTCATTTAAACAAGTTGGTTGCTTTTAAAAAAGCATCCAGTGGTTAGGTTTCCATCTTAATTGCTTTTAAAAAGCATCCAATGGTTAGGTATCCCATCTTGGCATTGTATACCGAGTTAAAAAAAGAAGAAGAAAGGGTGCACTTAAATTAAGTTGGTTGCTTTTAAAAAGCATCCAATGTTTAGGTATCCATCTTGGTTGCTTTTGAAAAGCATACAACGGTTAGGTCTACCATCTGCATACCGTGTTAAAAAAAGAAAGTGTGCACTCAAATTAGAGGCGACGTGACCCAAAAATAAAATATATAAAAAAACAGGGAATTGAATAACTCTTAAACAACCATCGTACTTAAACGGTCAGAGTATTCATAAACAAACACCGGGCAATAACGTTGGTAAATGTTACATTGTTAAGATGGTTAAACTTATAAAATAACAATTCATTGACTTTCAATGTTTACATACAAATACAAATATCTGTAACATCTCCAATAAACCCATCATTGTAAATATGCTTAAAGGCTCTAACAAAGAATTACATCGACGCGAGTCAATTGATGTGTGCTTTATTAGTGTGTATAGTGTAGGTAATAAACACGTTATAGTGGGAATTACGGTCATCTTAGTGGATAGGATTTGCCAACAAATTAGTCAGATAGTTTAATCGCAAATCTCGGTCTAAACATTCTCTATAGAGACACACGTGTCTTAACGAGTCACTAACGTGTCGTTCAAGAAAACATACTCGTTTCGTATGTGTATTTTTTCCTTGGCCTCGTTGCTTAGAGGTATTATACCACTAACTATTTTCCCCATAGACACCAATGTTAAAGTGTCACATATTAATGATTGCTGCAAATTCAACTCAAGTATGGATAATGCAGCAGTGTAATGTTCATATAGAAAACTAATTTTCCACTTGAAAAATAACCAGAAAAGGTGGGGTCACAAGACATGTAAGAAAGTTCTTGTTTGTTTACTAAACATGTCAAGGGTACAGCTGTTTTCATTGATTGACTGTTTTCATTGCTCACAAAGTATAAGCATAGAGTCGAAATTTCGAAAATGTTCATCAGTGATCCAGTAAAACTTATTAATACGCTTCTTATACATACATACAACCACAAAATCGAATAGAAATGGGCAGTTGTCCCCACAGATACCGGTTTAAAAAAAAAGAAAAAAAAAGTCTTATATTCTATTACATACAGTATGTAATAGAATACTATTACATACAGTATGTAATAGAATATAAGACAGTATGTAATAGAATATAAGACTTTTTTTTCTTTTTTTTTAAACCGGTATCTGTGGTTGTCCCCTACTTATAATGCCCGTTTTCATCAAAAAAGCAGGGATTACTTTTTTATTATAGGAACTACATTCGATTACACCTCGGAGGCTTACCTGTAATTAGTGGTGGTAAACCTTAGATAGGGATGTCCCGTGTATCGGAGTCTATCCTCCGACCACGTTAAAGGGACACAGCCAATCTTGAAGTGTTATCAAGCATTAACTCAGCATCTCGATTTATTTATCCAGTATAATGTTGTATTTAAGCCTGCTTGCATATAATCAAATAAAAGTTTGAGTTTTCTTCTTTTCGGCTTAAGGTCTGTGGCTTATTCTACTATTTATAAATGGTGCGATATAATAAAAACGTTAACATAATATGCTTTATACTATTCTTATAATTAACATCAAGATTTTTATATATAAATATATTAATGATAGAACAAATTCAAGTTTGTAGAAAAACTTACGGGACGCCGTGTTTTTACGGAACGCCGTGAGTTTTTAAAAAATCAAGATTGCTATGCCTCCCTTTAAAGAATCATAGTAATATACTCATTTGCAAAAGAAACTGGACACTTTTAACATTTACTTTACACCCTGCGACTGTCCCTTAATGATTCGACGTATTGAAAAACAAATGACAACATGATATTGGCAATGGAATGACACAAACTTCAGTACCAAACATGGCATATTCAGTTTGGAATTTGTCAATTTTATATATGGCTCATTTTCAGTCCACTTTTTACCAGCAGGTCGAGTTTTGCCAGCAGGTCACATTTTGAAAGGCATTACAACCTTACACACAGACATCGGACTTAGACATTTTTCATTGCTTCTTGAACTTAGAGCTAAATGTCAATGTTCTCTGACTTAGACATTTGTGTTAACACTTCTCAGACCAACTTTTTTTCTAAAAAAACTTTATACAATTAAATCTAAACAAAACTCAGTGTCCACTTTCTTTTGCAACTGAGTATAGATTCATCAGTACGAGTAGGCTACGGTTTCCGGATTCTTTCAACTACAACTATATCCGCCAGCACTCTCTTTAGCGGCTCTGAATAACGCATAATGAGTTGATGGGCCATTAAAACAACATTCAATTATTTATTGATTATGGAACATTATTGAGCAATCGATAAATGGAAGTGTTTTAAAACATCTACAATTAACGCTCAGGTTGCTAACAGCACAGACATATTAATAAATGTTATTAGGTCTGTGCTAACAGGGATATACGGCATTCTCGATTTTTTTTGTTGTTGTTAAAGGGACACGCGGCAAATCAAGAAATAAATTCGCATCTTGACTGATTAATACAGTATGCTTGAAAACTGACTGCACATATTTAAATACCGAGTTTTCAATTTTCGATTTTATTTTTTTTTACGTATAGTATTGACGTATTATAATAAAACGTTAGTAATGTACAAAAACAATTATCTTTTAGTTATTCTTATAATTAATATTAATGATTGAACAACTGAAAGTTATGTAGAAAAGCTAACGGGACGCCGTGAGTTTTAAAAAAAAAATCAAGATTGCGTATGTTCTTTTAAAACTCGCGTCGTTTCGTTAGTTTTTCTACATAATTAACTTTTTTTTTTCAATCATCAATGTTAATTATTGGAACAGTTCAAAGCAAATTGCTTTTGTATTACTAACCGTTGATTATATTGCACCAGTATTATATGTAATCTTTTGGAAGAATAAATAATAAAAATTGAGACTTAACATTTTATTTTAAATTATTAAATTAAGCCAGGGCTTTATATTTACAATTATTATTTACAATTATCATCCCATATTAAGCAGTTTAAAGAGAGAAGCTAATTTTAATGCTTTTAACAACTTCAAGATTGTCGTGTGTCCTTTTAATAAAGTACTGACAACTTCACTCTCATCAACAATTCTCCATCAACGATCCGAGTCGTTCAGTTTCCTGCTCAAAACGCCAGTCGCTGAAACATCAAAGCAAAGCGGTATCTTCTGATCTTATCGTATTGGTTGCACAGCCAATCAGAGATCGCAATTCATTTGCATATCAGTACCCGCGTGCCAATTTTACCGAGTCTGCGCATGTGCGTGAACTTTGACATAGATAGTGGACGTCTGCTTTGCAACCAGCAGATCAGAGTACACATGTGTAAAATATAGTAAGTTAGTAAATATATTTCAAAAATGGATAAAGTTGGTGTTGCTGGGGCACCTAATGAAAGGGCACTACTTGCTTTAATGGAGCGATCAGGATTTAGTATGATTCAAGAGAACGGACAGCGAAAATATGGGGGTCCGCCACCAAACTGGGAAGGCCCACCCCCAGGAAGAGGATGTGAAATATTTGTGGGGAAAATTCCTAGGGATTGTTATGAAGATGAGCTGGTGCCAGCATTTGAGAGGATAGGTAACATTTATGAACTCCGGTTAATGATGGATTTTAGTGGTTCCAATAGAGGATATGCCTTTGTCATGTATACAACCAGGCAAGATGCTCAAAAAGCTGTGAGAGAAATGAACAACTTCGAAATCAGAAAGGGCAGACTTTTGGGGGTGTGTCCCAGTGTTGACAATTGTAGACTTTTTGTAGGTGGTATTCCAAAGACGAAATCAAAAGAGGAGATTTTGAGCGAAATGAATAAAGTTACCGATGGTGTGATTGACGTGATAGTATATCCATCAGCAATGGACAAATCTAAGAACAGGGGATTTGCCTTTGTCGAATACGAAAGTCACAGAACTGCAGCTATGGCCAGAAGAAAGTTAATTCCTGGGAGAATACAGTTGTGGGGTCACCAGATAGCTGTAGATTGGGCTGAGCCTGAACAAGAAGTAGATGAAGACATCATGAGTAAAGTATGCCAAATTCATTGATGAAATGTTCTGTTTGTAATGGTACCCAAGACTTTACCGGGGCTTCTTTTCACTTGGCGAAATGTTTATGCGTAATAGTTCCAAGGGAACCAAGCTACATCCCACTATGATCCTAAATAATTCAGTAGAAATGCTGCAGCTAAGTAGTTGACAGATATGCTTATTGTCCCATGGGCATATATATGGCCCAGGAAGCCCCATGGCCATATTAATTTCAGACGAGGTAAATAACAGCCCAGATTTTTCAAGTGCTCTCCCCCACAGACTTAAAGACTAATGTCAGTTGGCCTTGCTCGTCATATAAAATTGTGTACTTGCAGCTTGGAGAGCAATACCTGTCCCTGTGCACGTGATCTCGCTGAAGTTCTGTGTAACTGTTAATCAGCAATTAACATGATCCCAGTGCTTTAGCTCCACCCAATTGTTGATGTCGTATATGGACAATAGGTTTTATTATAAAACGGTTGCACATGCTAATATTGTTTGTCCGATGTATTGGTTTGATATCATTGGTTAAATGGATAAATGATTCCCAGTTGGCACCATGTTAATTCTTCGGAAAATGGGCTGCTTATAATACTCGAAAGAGTGTGTAGCAGTATTTATAGAAAAAAAAATGGTATTAGAGCAATTTCTGAAGGTCTTTGAAAAACATCCCTTAAAGTTTGTTCATGTTAGTTTTATCAAGGGAAGGGAGGTAATATTAATATTAATTACAGCCGACCAAGTCACCTTTCAGTGCAGTTGACGAAATTGTCCAAATTGAGTGAGGAACTTTCTTGGTGCATACCAGTTGTTATTAATATATATATATATACATTATATATCTATAACCCCAAAGTATTTCCAATGCCAAACTCTTCTACTAAACTGACACTAAGACTTGTATGCTGATTTAAAATCCAAATACAAACTGTTTTCTTGGTTGATACATGTATAGTCTAATGGATTTTGACCTTTATATATCAAAAATGATAACATATCTGGGGGAAAGTTGTAGGCCCGGGCCTCCAGTGTCTAAAAGCAGCTACACCCATATCAGTGTACACAAAATAAAGCAAGTTACAATAGTTTTGTGTATACCCCTCCATTTGGTCTTTCCAGGTGGAGTTAATATTTTATCAACCAAACTGACACTAAGACTTGTATGCTGATTTAAAATCCCAATACATACTGTTTTCTTGGTTGATACATGTACAAGTTGTGTATATATCAAAAATGATATGTTAACAAAATTCCTAAGTCACCCACATGAGTGGTGGTACATGTGTATAAAACTTTATGAACATCGCTTATCTTATTTACATTTCGCGAGATATTGACAGGCCAGCTTATCTGGGCTGAGGTAATACAACAATCCACTGATTACAGTCTAACAGTGTACATGAGTTATAAAATATGATAACAATTTGGTAATTTTTAAGTGTTGTGACTTGTCACAATTCTGTTTTTGTGGGTGTCTTCTGCAAATTTTATATCAGTTAGAGGTGACTATTGAGATTAATTTTGACTAGTACAGAGTTAAATTTTAACACTTTTTTACTTGCTAAATGCATTTGTAGATATTTGAAGATGTATTGCATGCAGAAAATATTAGCACTTGCTAAATTTTGCCTGTAATAAAAGAAATAACTAAGGCATAATCTGCATTTATTCATCAAACTTAGTAAAATAGGTGGATAGTATTAAAGTATACTTATACATCAGTGCATTATTACCTTGTTGCAGACCAGCTGAGTTAAATTGTCATCATTTCATCTGGCTGTGTCAGGTCAGAGAAATTCCTATAGTAAAACAAGGGGGTCTCCTCTCCCGCGCGGGAGATGCCCTTCCCTCTTGGTTTTAGTCGAGCTATCCAAGTAAGTATGCAGTGAATTAAATTTTCAAGCATATAAATCGATTATCTGTATATTTACTTCCTTGAACCAAAATATTTGTTAAGGGAATGTAGCGACACAGTCATTAACAAGCTCTATTATTGAGAGTTCTGAAAAACTTGGGGAAAAGGTGAACGAATTATCAAAATCGGATGATAAACAAAAAAGATATGACCATTCAAAGGTTGTTCTAAAACGCATTTAATATGGGAGCCGACATTTTTAGAACTATGACAATTTGGTAATTTTTAAGTGTTGTGACTTGTCACAATTCTGTTCTTGTGGGTGTCTTCTGCAAATTTTATATCAGTTAGAGGTGACTATTGAGATTAATTTTGACTAGTACAGAGTTAAAATTTAACACTTATTTACTTGCTAAATGCATTTGTAGATATTTGAAGATGTATTGCATGCAGAAAATATTAGCACTTGCTAAATTTTGCCTGTAATAAAAGAAACGAACTAAGGCATAATCTGCATTTATTCATCAAACTTAGTAAAATAGGTGGATAGTATTAAAGTATACTTATACATCAGTGCATTATTACCTTGTTGCAGACTAGCTGAGTTAAATTGTCATCATTTCATCTGGCTGTGTAAGGTCAGAGAAATTCCTATAGTAAAACAAGGGGGTCTCCTCTCCCGCGCGGGAGATGCCCTTCCCTCTTGGTTTTAGTCGAGCTATCCAAGTAAGTATGCAGTGAATTAAATTTTCAAGCATATAAATCGATTATCTGTATATTTACTTCCTTGAACCAAACTATTTGTTAAAGGGAATGTAGCGACACAGCCATTAACAAGCTCTATTATTGAGAGTTCTGAAAAACTTTGGGAAAAGGTGAACGAATTATCAAAATCGGATGATAAACAAAAAAGATATGACCATTCAAAGGTTGTTCTAAAACGCATAATATGGGAGCCGACATTTTCAGAACTATGACACCATGGTTTCATATTACCATATATATATGGAATATTGATAAATATCATTTAAAACGAAGAAAATAACTGCAAATGAATGCATTTTTTACTGGTCATGTAAAGCATTATTGCCATTAAGTATTACATATTTTTTTTCATACAGCTGCTGTCATTTTTAGCTCAACTGATCAGAGATCAGCGGAGCTTATGCCGTGGTGCGGCGTCCGTCGTCCGTCCGTCTGTCCGTCTGTCTGTCCGTAAACTTTTATTTGTAGCGACTTCACAGCTGAAACTACTGGATGGATATTCATGAAACTTTACAGAAATGTTGCCCATAAAGTCTAGTTGATCCTAGCAAAAATTCATGTTGATGTGAAATCCAAGATGGCCGCCAAAGCTAAAAATAGAGTTTTAAAATACAAGTTTGTAGCGACTTCTTCTTGAAAACTATAAGTGATATTGATATGGGACTTTTTCTAAAATGATCAGCATGACATGATGTTGATCCTAGTCAAAAATCGTTTTGATTCAACGTTAAACATGGCTGCCAGCGGCCATCTTTGTTTACATAGAGTTATATAGTAAAAACTTGTAGCGACTACTTCTCTGAAACTACTTGGCGGATTGTCATGAAACTTTACAGGAATGTTGCTCTTGATGTCTAATTGATCCTAGAAAAATTTCAGGTCGGCCGGAAATTCAAGATGGCCGTCACAGCTAAAAATAGATTTTTAAAAAATAAGTTTGTAGCGACTACTTCTTGAAAACTATAAGTGATATTGATATGGGACTTTTTCTAAAATGATCAGCATGACATGATGTTGATCCTAGTCAAAAATCGTTTTGATTCAACGTTAAACATGGCTGCCAGCGGCCATCTTTGTTTACATAGAGTTATATAGTAAAAACTTGTAGCGACTACTTCTCTGAAACTACTTGGCGGATTGTCATGAAACTTTACAGGAATGTTGCTCTTGATGTCTAATTGATCCTAGAAAAATTTCAGGTCGGCCGGAAATTCAAGATGGCCGTCACAGCTAAAAATAGATTTTTAAAAAATAAGTTTGTAGCGACTACTTCTTGAAAACTATAAGTGATATTGATATGGGACTTTTTCTAAAATGATCAGCATGACATGATGTTGATCCTAGTCAAAAATCGTTTTGATTCAACGTTAAACATGGCTGCCAGCGGCCATTTTTGTTTACATAGAGTTATATAGTAAAAACTTGTAGCGACTACTCCTCTGAAACTACTTGGCGGATTGTCATGAAACTTTACAGGAATGTTGCTCTTGATGTCTTATTGATCCTATCAAAATTTCAGGTCGGCCGAAAATTCAAGATGGCCGTCACAGCTAAAAATAGATTTTTAAAAAATAAGTTTGTAGCGACTACTTCTTGAAAACTATAAGTGATATTGATATGGGACTTTTTCTAAAACGATCAGCATGACATGATGTAGATCCTTGTGGAAAATTATTTTGATTCGACGTTAAACATGGCTGCCAGTGGCCATCTTTGGTTACATAGAGTTATATAGTAAAAACTTGTAGCGACTACTCCTCTGAAACTACTTGACGGATGTTCATGAAACTTCACAGGAATGTTGCACTTGATGTCTAGTTGATCCTTGAAAAATTTCAGGTCGGCCGGAAATTCAAGATGGCCGCCACAGCTAAAAATAGATTTAAAATAAATAAGTTTGTAGCGACTACTTCTTCAAAACAATAAGAGATATTGATATGGGACTTTTTCTAAAATGATCAGTATGACATGATGTTGGTCCTTGTCGAAAATCGTTTTGATTTGACCTTAAACATGGCTGCTTTGTTTACATAGAGTTATATAATGAAAACTTGTAGCGACTACTTCTTTGAAACTACCTGACGGATTTTCATGAAACTTCACAGGAATGTTGCTCTTAATGTCTTATTGATCTTAGCAAAATTTCAGGTCGGCCGGAAATTCAAGATGGCCGCCACGGTTAAAAATAGATTTTCAAAAAACAAGTCTGTAGCGACTACTTCCTGAAATCAAAATCAATCAGTAGAGCTTCAAGGTCATTGACCTCTTGTTTCCTTATGTATCAGTAAATTTTCATATTTTTAATATTCCATATACATGATATGATTTATATATGGTATTTTGAACCGTTATGTCATATCTCTCAAAATGGCTGCTTCCATATCCGTTTCAATAGAAACTCCAAATGATCATATCTTTGTTTATCATCCGATTTTGATAATTCTTTCACCCTTATCAGGAGTAGAATTTAACTTTTTTTACCCACTTGCTTTTTTTGCGAGTGCAGGTATTTTCAACTCGCAAAAATGCATTCTTACTTGCAATTTTTATGCCCCCAAAGGGTGGCATATAGTAATCACTGTCTGTCCGTTCGCGTGTACACTCGTGTCCGCTTCATAACTCTGACAATAATGGATGGATATTAAAATAACTTTGCACAATTGCTCACCACAACATGACGACGTGTCGCGCACAAATACTTTGCATAATTGCTCACCACAACATGACGAAGTGTCGCGCACAAAATCCAGGTCCGTGGCTCCAAAGTAAAGGTCACACTTAGAGGTCAAAGGTCAAAATCCGTTAGACTATACAATCGTCTCCGCTTCATAACTCTGGACAATAATCAACAGATTTCCAAATAACTTCGCACAATTGCTCACCACAACAAGACAATGTGTCGCGCACAAAATCCAGGTCTGTGGCGTCAAGGTTAAACTTAGAGATCAAAGGTCAAAATCCATTAGTCTGTACACTCGTGTCCGCTTCATTACTCTGACAATAATGGGCGGATTTTCAAATAACTTTGCACAATAATTGC
This sequence comes from Cyrtodaria siliqua, assembly GCA_037043455.1. NCBI lineage: Eukaryota > Metazoa > Mollusca > Bivalvia > Adapedonta > Hiatellidae > Cyrtodaria > Cyrtodaria siliqua. The sequence goes on from JAWPHD010007735.1 coordinate 16,836, forward strand.
TCACCACAACAAGACGACATGTCACGCACAAAATCCAGGTCCGTGGCTCCAAGGTCAAGGTCACACTTAGAGATCAAAGTTCAAAATCTGTTGTCTTAGTCTATACAATCATCTCCGCTTCATAACTCTGACAATAACCAACGGATTTTCAGATAACTTCGCACAATTGCTCACCATGACAAGAGGTTGTGTGGTGATTTATTTTTTGATTTTTTGATTTTTTTTTTTTAAATATTTTTTTTTGTTGTTGATTTTCTTTGAATTTTTGATTTTTAGCTCTACTGGCCAAGGGCCAGCAGAGCTTATGGGATGGTGTGTTGTCCGTCTTCCGTCCGTCGGTTAACTTTTCTTCAAACAACTTCTCCTCACAAACCGCTTGGCTAATTTTGACCAAACTTCACATGGATAATCCTTAGGTAAATGCTTTTTAGATTTGTTAAAATTAGGTCAGCGAGAAGTTTGAGAATCATATTTACATAGAACTCCATACAAATTGATAGAAAGATGAATAAATAAAGATACCGCAATATATTTATATTAATTCTTCTCTCAATCCTTTCTTCTATAGTTACAGTATATATATCAGTAAAGAGTGCTTCTGAATAAAATTAATAAACACATTTAATTTGAAACAGCTAGCATGCTCTTAAATAATCAAAAGGTTATAACCAATAGGGTGTATACATGTATATCAGTTAATAATTAACAATTACCAATTGCACGCTTAATTTAAAAGATCGTGTCTCCCTCACTTCTCCCTATTTTTTGGTCACTTCTCTTTATTTTCTTTGGAGGGAGAAGTGACTTCTCCCTAAAATCCAGGCCTAGATTGGATTTCGCGACGCCGGAGATCGAACGAGGGTAAGTTCAGTTTCAATTTTTAGTGTTTTTGAGTTTGTTTGACAAAAAATTAAATCATTTGATCATTTTCCTATTCCCTGAAAACCCGAAAATGTTTCGATATTGCTTAAAAAGGTAATATGAAGGCAAAAATCGGCTCTTTACTCACGCAAAAAATAAACTAGGGTCTGTCAAATTTGATTTTTAGCTCTACTGATCAGAAATCAGCAGAGCTTATGCCTTGGTGCGGCGTCCGTCTGTCTGTCCGTAAACTTTTTTTTGTAGCGACAACTCCTCTGAAACTACTGAATGGATTTTCATGAAACTTTACAGAAATGTTGCCCATGAAGTCTAGTTGATCCTAGCAAGAATTCATGTTGATGTGAAATCCAAGATGGTCGCCAGATCTAAGAATAGGTTTTTAAAAAACAAGTTTGTAGCGACTACCGTATTTTACCTTGTATAGTACGCACCCGTGTATAGTACGCACCCCCTTCTCAGAGGTCAAAACTGGGGTAAAAAAGTTGTTTCCGTGTATAATACGCATCAAAATATTCGTTTTCCTAGATGAACCATTCAACGAAAATAAAAGGTTGAAAAAAAAAACAACACGATCGAGAAAATTAGCGTACAAAAGTAAATATAATTACTTATATCATTAATTGCCAATCTTCAGGGGAGTACCTATCTTGTATCATCTCATCAAAGAGCCAATTATAATGCCGCAGATAATTGTCCGTAATCCGATAATTACATCTACTAAAACACAACAGAGTCGTTGGTTAACGTAATCCATTACGCCGATTATACTAACATTGTGTATTCACGGGAACCAGTGCTTATCATAAGTGTAGCACAATTGTAACGCGTGATCAATTACCTGTACCTCGTGGCTAAATCTGGTAAAGGTCACACGGCGTGTCAATGTGCATCCTCAGAAATAGTCGCTACTCACGGCGACTTCAAAGGATTATAGAAATGGAATAACCCACTCTACCCCGTGTTCATAATGTGTCATACTGCAGCCGAGGTGCGATTTTGTTTGACCCAATTATCAATCATCAAATGTGTACCGGTAAGCAGGTTTTCACAAGCATTATTGAATAATAGCCATTTCAAAGTAGGGTGATTCTGTCTTTCTACGACGTCTAAAATATATGTCTTTCAAAATAAAGCAAAAACTTCATTAATTTTTTATAAAATATTAAATAAAATCCTATAAATATTAGAATAGAATAGAACTGTAACAATACTCCATGTACCAGTCTAAAGTCTAAACAGCTGGAAGTCACGTGATATTACGTCACGCGATATAAACAACAAATGGAGGGACGATTTTTCACACAATTTATTGAAGTTTTACAACAAACATGCAAACATTTATACAAAAACAAGCATCATAATTGACTTTATTCATTTATAATTCGAATTAAGTCAATATATTACTTATATGAAGCGAGTAAATTACGAAAAAATTGTGTATTATCGGTATTCACAATTTTCTGTCTCGATGTCTGTTCGTCGTCAAGGTTTTTCTTCCCAGGGCCAGACATCGATTTTCTGCAAGAAAAAAAAAAGTTCTTTTTATTGTTTCCTTATATTGTACGCACCCCCCTTTCGGAAACCGTAAAAGTGGTAAAAAAACTGCGTACTATACAAGGTAAAATACGGTACTTCTTGAAAACTATAAGTGATATTGATATGGGACTTTTTCTAAAATGATCAGCATGACATGATGTTGGTCCTTGTCAAAAATCGTTTTGATTCGACGTTAAACATGGCTGCCAGCGGCCATCTTTGTTTACATAGAATTATATAATGAAAACTTGTAGCGACTACTCCTCTGAAACTACTTGACTGATTTTCATGAAACTTCACAGGAATGTTGCTCTTGATGTCTAATTGATCCTAGCAAAATTTCAGGTCGCCCGGAAATTCAAGATGGCTGCCATGGCTAAAAATAGATTTTCAAAATACAAGTTTGTAGCGACTACTACTTGAAGACTATAAGTGATATTGATATTGGACTTTTTGTAAAATGATCAGCATGACATGATGTTGGTCCTTGTCAAAAATTGTTTTGATTCAACGTTAAACATGGCTGCCAGCGGCCATCTTTGTTTACATAGAGTTATATAGTAAAAACTTGTAGCGACTAATCCTTTGAAACTACTTAGCAGATTTTCATGAAACTTTACAGGAATGTTGCTCTTAATGTTTAATTGATCCTAGCAAAATTTCAGATCGGCCAGAAATTCGAGATGGCCGCCATAGCTAAAATTAGATTTTTTAAAAAAAGAAGTTTGTAGCGACTCAGGCCTCTACATTAACTTGTGGATCCACTTGTCCTGTCAGACAAGTGACTTCAGAAATCCACTTGTCCTGACCTATAATGAACTTGTCCGAATATGAAATCTCAATTTTTTACTGTAAAGGAATTAAAACATGTAAAATAAAGCATTTCTATTCAGAGATTGCGATCCGATGAAGCGTGATACATGTACACAATCCGCAAAGCGGTCGTATGTGATTGTCGCAAAATGTTCAAGCGATTTTTATTTCGTAAAATTTATGATTAGCGTATAATTAAACAACTTGCTTTTGTTGTATTACAACTTGCTTTTGTTGTATTTTATTAACAATATTTTCACAACATAAGGAATGCCTTTTGTCTTTTAAAATCGGGAGAATAAAACGTCAAATACAGGGATCCCAATTAAGCAATGTGTTGCGACAAGCAACTATCTATATATACACTATCTATATATATCGGCTGGGAAAATCCTGTCGCGCATGCGCAAAACTGTCTAGTTTACAATCACTTCCTATTAGACAACACTCACTACGGTGAGGTTTGAATTTTGTCATTTGGCGAGGGTTTTCAGCGTATTTTGGCGTGGGTTTTCATTTTGATTTTGTTTTATATTTTTTTTTCTACTTGCCTGATCGGACAACCTGGATTCAAAATCAACTTGTCCGGACCCAAGTCTGGGTTGCCAAAACCTATCGGACAATGCCTAATGTCGAGCCCTGGCGACTACGTCTTGAAAACTATAAGTGATATTGATGTGGGACTTTTTGTAAAATGATCAGCATGACATGATGGTTATCAGAGTCAAACATTATTTTGATTCGACGTTAAACATGGCTGTCAGCGGCCATCTTTGTTTACATAGAGTTATATAATGAAAACTTGTAGCGACTATTCCTGTGAAACTACTTGACGGATTTTCATGAAACTTCACAGGAATGTTGCTCTTGATGTCTAATTGATCCTAGCAAAATTTCAGGTCGGCCGGAAATTCAAGATGGCCGCCACGGCTAAATATTTTCTTTCAAAAAACAAGTCTGTAGCGACTACTTCCTGAAATCAAAATCAATCAGTAGAGCTTCAAGGTCATTGACCTCTTGTTTTTGTTGATTTTTTTTCAAATTGTTTTGCATATAAATGTAACCAACATCCACTATAAGTCTACAACTCAAATTCATCTGAGATGGCTAGTTTACATCATTTTCAAAGGTCAATCATATGCGCGTTATGGCTACTGGAGTTGATAAATGTGCAGACATGTGCCTACAATTCCCAATGATAGCTATGCTACTGACTGCCGTGACAAATTCTGACATTTCAATTTAGTTTTAGAACTATCAATTTTCTCAGTGTTTTTTTTATGTGTTTTGTGAATGCAGCCTGTGCCCATGCCATTGTGAAAAATAGCGAAATTTTTCTAGAACTTATTTTACTTTCATTTTCACAGTTTAATATCCGTTGGTTTTAAGTTTTGTTTTTGACACCAGCTTATATTAAGACTAGTATCCTTACTGCATGGTCTGTATTTACCCAAAAAACTTTTTTTCCGATTGTGAATTTTTGGAATATAATTGTGAAAAAAGGATACTTTTTGGAATTGTGAATAGGGCCGAATTTCGGCCTCAAATTAGGCATAAGAAAAACACTGTTTCTATATAGCTATATCTGGATATCTATATGCTATTTCATATTTAATTTCAATATAATACAAGAACAATATAATACAAGAACTATTTTGGACAATAGTGGAAATTTTAAATATAAAAAAAACCATAAACCCCAGTTTGATCAGCACCGACAGTGCTACATCATAGTATATGGCTACATCATAGTTCATGTACATGTATAAGTAACTAACCCCACAGCACCGACATGCTTGATCAATTCATCGTCAATTCCGACTACGACATCTGCCACTGCTTGTCCTACTGTGTCGGTGGTATTCATGCATTTTTTAATTTCCAATCTTTCGTTTATGTAAGCTGCGAACAGCGATTTTTAGGTAAACACTACATTGGAATCATTGACCGTGGCGGCCATAACAATGACACAGGAACCATGCTGTTTCTGGTTCTCTGTTTCTATATTATATAGACCTGCGTGCGGTGATTTGGTGTCGAGTACCAGAATTTGCTCTCCTTTATGGAGGCTAGGCTAGCGCTAGGATTCTAAACCCTTTAGCCAAATCAGGCTAAAGCTAAAAATTTCTTTAGCCAGATTAAAATGCCAGACTTTTGCCGAGAGATTTTGGAATTTCAATTGAAGGCGCTAAAACCTTGCGTTTGCGTACACATCAAAAGTTAAGTAAGTTAAAAGAGTATGCTTTAATATTAACCTATAGGTATTGATATTTCCATATCATAAGCATGCTGCATTCTGCTTATTTAGTGCTTATAATTAAAAGTTGAGGGGCTCAATATTCAAAACTTTTGATGCCCCTTAAAAATTTTCAGGGGCATATAGTAATAGCACCATCTGTCTGTCCGGATTCTGTCCGTCCGATTTCCGTCCGTCCGTCATTCCAAAGTTCCGTGTCCGGACCGTAACTTGACAACCCTTGCAGGGATTTTTAAAATTACTTGGCACAAGTGATCACCATAACAAGACGATGTGTCACACGCAAAATCCAGGTCCGTACCTCAAAGGTCAAGGTCACACTTGAAGTTCATAGGTAAAAAACAGGTATGCAATTTTGTGTCCGGACCGTAACGTCACAACCCCTGCAGGGATTTTTAAATAACTTGGCACAAGTGATCACCATAACAAGATGATGTGTCGCGCGCAAAACCCAGATCCGTACCTCAAAGGTCAAGGTTACACTTGACGTTTATAGGTCAAAACAGGTACGTAATTTTGTGTCCGGACCATAACGTCACAACCCCTGCAGGTTTTTTTTTTTAATTACTTGGCACAAGTGGTCACCATAACAAGACGATGTGTCGCGCGCAAAACCCAGGACCATACCTCAAAGGTCAAGGTCAAATTTGCAGTTCATAGGTCAAAAACAGGTATGCAATTTCGTGTCCGGACCGTTACGTCACAACCCCTGCAGGGATTTGTAAATAACTTGGCACACATGATCACCGTAGCAAGATGATGTGTCATGCACAAAACCCAGGTCTTCAAGGTCAAGGTCACACTTGGAGGTCAGAAGTCAAATTGTGTCCGGTCAGTAACTCTGGCATCCATGGACGTATTTTCAAATAACCTGGTACAAGTGCTCACCACAATTAGACGATGTGTCGCGCACAAAATCCAGGTCTGTGGCCCCAACGTCAAGGTCCCATTTAGAGGTCTAAGTCAAATCGTGTCCGGTCAATAACTTTGCATGCGTGGATGGATTTTCAAATAACTTGGCACAAGTGCTCACTACAACCAAATGAGGTGTTCTGCACAAATCCAGGTCCATGGCTCCAAGGTCAAGGTAATTTTTAGAGGTCAAAGGACACTTCGGGGGCATTTATCACTTTAAAACAGTGATATTTCTTGTTAAAAATTGTATTTATTTAATGTAAGTTAATGCATATTGGAGTATGGGACTCATTCTCTGGCTGTTTCCTGTTAACAGGGGTTCCAAAGAAGCTAGAAAGATCGTGTTGCATTGTGAGACAAAATTTGGAAATGCTACATACACCACGACTATCATGCATAGAATAAGTAATATAAGCCACTTCATTCTAAAATTGTACAAATATTTTGAGTAATCGCACCTTTTATATCGATTATAATCGTTTCATGTTGATCGAACAATCAAACGTAAAATTGTCACAATTTACAGACAGCCGATCAAACACGTTCACACTTGCCATTGTTCCAGTTTACTTTACGCTACTGTGTGTACAACTAATTTGTGGGCACTCCACTCTTACCAGCGATCGTAAAGTTCAAAAAGATCGTCGGCCTTTAAACAGAGCCTCTCTGGCTGATTAATTCTTAAACAAACAGTTTTGTTTTAATCGGCCATTTTGGCCGTAAGAGGGCGCCACGTTATTTGATGTTTTACCCGGCTCGATAACAGAGTTAAATATATGGATAATATTGAGCGCGGGGAAACAAACTAGTTGATTGACAGTGAGAGGCGGAACAGTGGGCGGCGTCTTTCGCACAAGAAACAATTTGACAGCGGTTTTCAAAACTGCGATAATTAGTTGTCGGTCCAAATCTGATTGTCGCTAATTAGTTAACAACACCCAGCAGGATAGTGACTTATAAACAATCAAAGACGTTTATTAGAATTCGGGATTTTTCGAAATATTTTAGACAAAATCGGTCGTAAATTTGGATTCGTCAGACCGTCGATGTCTGCCGAATTTGCTATGTATTTCTTATGATTTTCATTCGCCAGTTCCGGTTTCTTACGCGAGAAGTATTTAAATATTGAAATTTTATTTTTTAGAATTGTTTTCTGTGGAAGCGGCGGAAAAATAAAATAAAATACATGTTTTTCCATTTTATTTTTATTTGGGTTTTCAAAAAAAATAGGACCAGCAGGTTTGTAAAATGAAAAAAACAAATCTGGCCTTTCCCTTTGAACAATTCCCCTCTTAAAAAAAAAAATTCAATACAGGAAAACAGCATACATTTTACAATTTGGAATGGTAAATTCTTGGTACCACTTAAATAATAAAAAAACACACACTAATTTGTGTTCCTTAGAAAACAACACAAAATTCCCCTTCCTGAGGGCCCTGGCCCCAGTCCCCTAAAAGCTGACTAGTGCCCTGAGCATACCATTCAGTGCATTTCTTTGATTGTATCGTGCAATAACACAGCAATAATACACAAAAGATTTTATCCATATTCGGATATGTAGATTTTCACTCGATTAGAATAGAATAAGTTTTAATTTCATATGAATTACAAATGAAACACGCGATTTCATTGGTTGAATTTAGTTGATCTTCTCATGAATATTGATTCGATGAAAGGTCAATCTGAGGTGACCCGGTATGTAATATTGTCAGATCTAAATAGCGGAAATTAGTGGAGCGAATATTTTGGATCTGATTTTGATGAGATTGGTAATTATTATACTGGAAATTATAATTCTATATATATATATAATTAATCATTATTTGTAACAAATTTTAGTATTCTGCTGTTTATTATTAATACATCGAGGGGTTCTTTAGTCAGAAATAATCAGAAAAAGTGTAAAGAATTCTGGGTCATAAACCTGTTGTTTAACGGTCAACCCTTAGGCTTTTAAGACGAAGTTAATTTCCAACATTGGCTTCAAAAAACATTTTTGGGGAACTACGAAAAATGTGAAGTTTTACCGATTTCAGTTTGTTTTTCCAAATCCTATGTTTTAACTCTTTAATTTTACGCACACTACGTTTTAAGTGTTAATTGATAAAATCCATTAGACACTTTCTAAAAATTGTGAAGTCTAAATATTATGGCCAGTCTGCCATGGCTAATTTATTGTATCCATGCTAGATCATAGATTTGTATTTGTTTTAGATCCAACATGTCGAAGAAAAGACTTCTTTCCCTAAAATAAAGGATGCTTAACTTCCTCTTTTAAAATAATATAACTTCCTCTTTTAAAATTGACTACTCTTTGTACTTTCTAAATTCTCAAGTTGTACATAAGGCCATATAAAATTAATTCCCAGTTTATCATCCACGGGTAGAATACAACCACTGCAAATACACCGTCACATGCAGAGGGGGAGGACCCCCCCCCCCATTCATATTCATTTTGTCATTTTTTGTTCATGCTCATTAAAGGTCTTCATCATGACCCCTGCATTGTTTCAGGTGCCATCTCGCTCACATCACTAAGAGCAGTGGCAGAAAAACAATAACGTGGCTCCAGCGTAAATGGAGTTTCTATGATAGAATTTGCAGCAACTCTGCAGTTCAGGGTGAGAAGGTTCTAGGCCCATTTTCCATATTTTATCTCGATGTATTTATGGAAGATGAGCCTGGCATGTTCATGCCTTTTAGGCGCCATATAACCTTTTCGTTTGTTGGTGCGCCTTAAAACCCCAATTCAATTCAATTATCATCCCCGCCCGCCCCGAATATTTTATGCGGCCCCGACAATTTTTATTTTGTCCGAAAAATAAAAAAATAAAAAAATAAATAAAAAAATAATTTGACTGGGAAAGAGTCGTCTTTCCGTGACGGAAAATGCGTTAATATTTAGCCCAAACGGGAAATACCGGAAATAATTTTGTAAACAAATCGGACTTCGAGCAATACGAAGTAAGTTATATAGAGAACTTCAAAAACTCGATACATGGTAGTTTATATCATTATAAATATCAATGTATGTTATAGCAGTGACAATTGGTAATAAAGAGAGTGTTCAAAACATAATACTTCTGGTTATTAATATTTTTGTGATGTTTGATTTCATCTCAGGAAAATAAAAAATAAAAAATAAAATTGCACCCCTCGCCCCAATTTTTTCCAAAATTTGGATGATAAACTGGGAATTAATTTGATATGGCCTAATGTTCCAGAAACTTCGCAAGAATGTTGTTATAAGGGTAATTCATACTTTTTTCCAATCATCAGGTCAAATTTCAAGGCCAAAGAAAACAACTATTTATCTCTTTTTCCAGGTAAAAATCTTGTATGTGCGGAATCTCATGTTGTCAACCACAGAAGAAACCATTCTGCGAGAGTTTTCCAAAGCATGTGGCAAAGAAGGCATGATAGAGAGGGTAAAAAAGCTGAAGGACTACGCCTTTGTCCATTTCCGGGACAGGGATATGGCCATTAAAGCTATGGATGCCATGGACGGTAACAACTCTTATTATACTTATGTGTTGTAATAAAAAATATCTCCAGACTATTTACAGGTCAGCCACTTGGTCAGTGGGAATGATCTTGAGCTACTTTGTTGTTCAAAATTACTGCCATACTGCTTTCAAGTTTTAAAAAACATATCGCACATATTTAAATTAACATGACTACACAAGTGTGACTGACCTTCGCTACTTTGACATATAGTCATATACTTTGTTCATTAAATTAATGTGTCCCCTACCACCCCAGATCTTTGGTTGAGAAAATAATTTCCCTGTTTTCCCCTCTCGACTTTATCAACATTATTATGTTTGGGATACATCTATATAACTAAGAAGACAGTAGGGATTTTTTTTTAGTATTTTATCTGTTTATGCCCCCTGGCCACCAAATTTGACTTGGTATTACCGGAGTTGCGGACCCTTTTTCGTCAAAGCACAAGGTATGATAAGGGGGTATTTTGGCCCCCGATATATTCAAAATGCAACAAAATAATATTTACATATAATCTGTTATGCATATTGAAGTAAATTGATCATATTCTATGTGCAAAATATATTTTTATTTATTTTATTTATCTAGAAGATTTAATAGGGTCTCAAATGCAGAGATCAGCAGAGCTTATGCCGTGGTGCGGCGTCCATCTGTCCGTCCGTCCGTCCGTCCATAAACTTTTTTTTGTAGTGACTACTCCTCTGAAACTACTGAAACTACTGAATGGATTTTCATGAAACTTTACAGAAGTGTTGCCCATGAAGTCTAGTTGATCCTAGCAAAAATTCATGTTGATGTTATAATCCAAGATGGCTGCCAAATCTAAAAATATTTTTTTTAAAAAAAAGTTTGTAGCGACTACTTCTTGAAAACTCCAAGTGATAATGATATGGGTCTTTTTCTAAAATGATCAGCATGACATGTTGTTGGTCCTTGTCGAAAATCGTTTTGATTTGACGTTAAACAAACTTGCAGCGACTACTCCTCTGAAACTACTCAACGGATTTTCATGAAACTTCACAGGAATGTTGCTCTTGATGTCTAATTGATCTTAGCAAAATTTCAGGTCGGTCGGAAATTCAAGATGGCTGCCATGGCTAAAAATAAATTAAAAAAAAAGACTACTACTTAAAAACTACAAGTGATATTGATATGCGTCTTTCCTAAAATGATCAGTATGACATGACGTTGTTCCTTGTCGAAAATTATTTTGATTCGATGTTAAACATGGCTGCCAGTGGCCATCTTTGTTTGCATAGAGTTATATAATGAAAACTTGTAGCAACTACTCCTCTGAGACTAATTAAAGCATTTTCATGAAACTTCACACGAATGTTGCTCTTGATGTCTAATTGATCCTAGCAAAACTTCAGGTCGTTTGGAAATTTAAGATGGCCACCACGGCTGAAAATAGATTTTCAAAAAACAAGTTTGTGTAGCGACTACTTCTTGAAAACTATAAGTGATATTGATATGGGATTTTTTCTGAAATGATCGGTATGACATGATGTTGATCCTTGTCCAAAATTATTTATGTATCCTTTTCTTTTTTTAGCATTAAGCCAAACACTCATTTGCTCACTTCAGACTTCCTATCGCCATTCTTCGGACACCATTTGTCAGATTTTGACCATATTTTACATGGTCCTTAGACCAAAACCTTTAGAAATAGTTCAAATTAGAACGTCCAGCATGGCCACCATCAGGTCTCCGGAAATTGCCGGTTTCATCTGTTTTGAACCGAAATGATGAACTTGGGACCAATTCAAATTACTAAAAAAAAACAAATGTTGGACGCCAGACCAAAAACCCGAAATAAATTTATTCTTTAAAATGTATTATTGCATAAAATGCTTTGTTTGATGTTTTACGTCATTTTCAACACTTGTCTGGTTATATATGACTGTCGGCGATTTTTTTGTGGTGGAGGCAGATCACCCATTTTTCCTGGGTAGAACCAGTACTGTACACCTCCCGCCATCCGTAAGAATCGACACTATCTCACAATCCGAGCTCCCAGTGGGATTCAAACCCACAGCGGTGAGAGGTGAGAAGATCTACAACGCAACGCCGTTAACCACTCGGCCACGGAGACACTTGAACATGTTTAACAAGCACATCTACAAAACACATGCTGAGGTGTTCATTTCCTGTGTACTTGACACCACTTTTTTCCCCCCAAGGCGATAATTGCTCCCTTAATTGAACCAGATCGAGCTAGATAACCACGCCACCACAACATGTGACGTGTTGACTTAGCGAGTAATTAGAAAGACCGGTCTGCCCCTTATTGTCGCCTTTCAACCATTTGTAATGCTCTGTTTAGTTCTGAGTTGAAACTCTAAATTAATTTTAACACTACTAAATAAATACAAGAGGGCCAAAATGGCCCTATATCGATCACCTGAGGATCTTTGCAATGATGAAAAAATTGTCCACTCGCAAATGCTGATTGAAGATGTTTTTAAGTCTTTCCTTATGTAAGTCTATGTAAAAACATGCAAAATCTCAAAATACAATCTTTGGACCCAGGGGTTGCAGCCATCTTTGACATTAAATGAGCAAACTTGATAGACCAGGGGTTAGCGACCATTAATAAGAATAAAGAACAAGAGAACAAGAGGGCCTGTGGATCTCTACAAGCTAAAATTACTCTTCTATCAAGGGGTTTTGTAATTAAATTCCTTTCAATATCTTTTTACAAGTGCAGAACACAACAACCCCAACCGAAATTAAAACTCACAACTCCATGCTAACAATTTAAAAGAAGATTTTTTAAGTTTTCCCTATATAAGTCTTATGTAAAACATGCAAAATCTCTATATACAAACTTAAAAATTAAAAAAAGATAAAACACATTCAAACAGGAAACAATAATAAAAATGAAATAAAAAAAAGGTTACCTCAGGTGGTATTATCCACACCTCGGGTGGTATTACCCACAGCCCTAGCTTCCCAGTGTACAAGAAGTAATTCAAAGATTTTTCGATGGTGGCTATCTTGGATGTCACGTTATTTTAAAAATTTGAAAAACATTCATCAAAGGATCATCCATGTGAAGTTTGGTCAAAATGGAGCAAGCTGTTTATGTGACGAAGATTTAAAAAAAAAATCACTATGTAAGTCTTTGTAAAGCATGTGACCCCCAGGATCACCATTTGAATAAGCTTAGTAGAGGACCATAAGCTTATAGTAAATGCAAAATATTAAACCTCTGGGTCTTGTAGTTTCAGAAGAATATTTATAAAGTATTTCCCTATACAAGTCTATGTAGAACATTAATTTTGACCTCTGGGGTCAGGCAAATGTGACCCAAGGGTCACCATTTGAACAAACTTGGTAGAGGACCATAAGTCTATAGCAAACGGAAAACATTAAACCTCTGGCTCTTGTAATTTCAGAGAAGAAGATTTTTTTAAGTTTTCTCTATAGATATAAGTCTATGTATAAAACATGCAAAATCTTTATATACAAACTTCAGAAAAATTAAACAAGAAAAAATGCATCCAAACAGGAAACAATAATATAAACGAAGAATAAAAAAAAAACTCCAATGGGATTTGAACTTACGGCCTTAGCTTTCTTGTGTATAAGACGTAATTTAAAGATTTTTCTAGGATGTCATGTTTATCTAATTTTAACAAATTTGAAAAACATTCACCTAAGGATCATCCATGTGAAGTTCGGTCAAAATCAAACAAGCTGTTTCTGTGAAGACGATTTTTAAAAAAAACAAACTTATGTGAGTCTTTGTAAAACATGTGACCTCTGGGGCGGGGCCAAATGTGAAGGGACCATACGCTTATATTAAATGCAAAACATTAAACCTCTGGCTCATGTAGTTTCTGAGAAGATTTTTTTAAGTATTTCCCTATAGAAGTTTAGATAAAACAACATGTGACCCCTGGGGAAAGGTCAAATAAATGTGACCCAGTGTCACCATTTGAACAAACTTGGTAGAGGACCATAAGCTTATAGCAAACCTCTGGCTCTTGCAATTTCAGAAAAGATGATTTTCTAAGTTTTTCCCTATACAAGTCTATAATACATGTGACCCTTGGGGCGGGGCTAAATGTGAGCCCAGGGTCATCATTTGAACAAACTTGGTAAGGACAATAAGCTTATAGTAAATGTAAAATATTAAACCTCTGGCTCTTGTAGTTTCAGAGAAGATATTTTTTCCTCCCTATATAAGTATGTAAAATTGTGACCACCGGGGCGGGGCCAAATATGACCACAGGGTCACCATTTGAACAAATGTATTAGAGGATCATAAGCTGATGCTACATGTAATACATGAGAGCTCTGTGCCTTGTGGTTTCAGAGAAGATTTGTTTTAAAAAAAATCCTATATAGTCTGAAAAACATGCAAAATCTTTGGACACCTGGGGCTTTGAACAAACTTGATAGCCTAGACGTTTGCGATCATTTTAAAAGAAAAACTGTCGAAATTGTCGCGCTGACCTAATTTAAACAAATCTAAAAAGCATTCCTCTAAGGATCATCCATGTGAAGTTTGGAAAATTAGCCAAGAGGTTTCTGAGGGGAAGTTGTTCGAAGTTAACGGCGACGGACGAAGAGTGAACCCATATCAAAAGCACCTTTTTTTGTTTGTCAAACGATTATGACAATATAATATGGATATAATGTTGGATCATACCAAATTTTAAGCCAATTTTTTTTCCATATTTTTTCCTTCATTTGTGATCATTTTTTGTTGTCAACAAAATAGGGGGTCAGTTTTTTATCTACAATTGGCTACATGCAAGTCATTTGACACACCCAGGCAAAAAAAATGCATCAAAATCCAAACATATGCGTCACATTGCAACTGGTGATCAATTCTCAACATTTATTATGCTCATTTTTAGCTCTACTGATCAGAGATCAGCAGAGCTTATGCCGTGGGGCGGCGTCCGTCGTCCGTCTGTCCGTAAACTTTTTTTTGTAGCGACTTCTCCTCTGAAACTACTGAATGGATTTTCATGAAACTTTACAGAAATGTTGCCCATGAAGTCTAGTTGATCCTAGCAAAAATTCATGTTGATGTGAAATCCAAGATGGCCGCCAGATCTAAAAATAGGTTTTTAAAAAACAAGTTTGTAGCGACTTCTTCATGAAAACTATAAGTGATATTGATATGGGACTTTTTCTAAAATGATCAGCATGACATGATGTTGGTCCTTGTCGAAAATCGTTTTGATTCGACGTTAAACATGGCTGCCAGCGGCCATCTTTGTTTACATAGAGTTATATAATGAAAACTTGTAGCAACTACTCCTCTGAAACTACTTGACGGATTTTCATGAAACTTCACAGGAATGTTGCTCTTGATGTCTAATTGATCCTAGCAAAATTTCAGGTCAGCCGGAAATTCAAGATGGCCGCCACGGCTAAAAATAATTTTTCAAAAAACAAGTCTGTGGCGACTACTTCCTGAAATCAAAATCAATCAGTACAGCTTCAAGGTCATTGACCTCTTGTTTATTGTTTTAATTACACAAAATACCTTTCAATGTATTTTATTTAGCCAATTGAAGATAAAACACTGGACTAAGTCTTATTTTATTTTCATACAAAAAAACAAACAAGTTTTTCAGTTTGGCCTCTGTGCACACATGGCAGAACATAAATCCTCCAAATTCATCGCATTCTTTTTCAAAACGTAGCCAGCTGTACGTTCTCAACCATTCGGGACAAAATTACGTTTTATCTTGCGGGTTACCGTTACCTCGTCCTTTGCTGATTGGGACTCAACATTATTGTTGTTGTCATCAGTGAAGGTTGGAGGCAAACATGGTCTATTAACTGTAATGTTGTTTTGAATCTGCTTTTGCTTTTTTGACATTTTGCGTAGAATGCCGACATCATCTTGAAACAATTCATTTGATTGGACATTGCATACAATTCAGCCAGTGAAAATCATTGTTTCATTTTGCGACAAGTGCGTGTAAATTACACTTATATCGTGAAAATCGCTTACGACTAAGTTTATTTTACGGCTCCTTTTTCGGCTGCGTCAATGTACGTTTCAGCAACAATATTTGTGCGTCAAATCGGGAAATACTGCGTATTTGACGCATGACGCAGGGGTAGATAAAACACTGGGGGGGTATGGGTTGGTCTGAGTAGAATTTATCCTTTTTCTATAGAAAAAATCATATTTTTGTTTTTCAGTATACATATCAGGGGTGTGATTCTTCCTCGGAATCGCTGATTTCCGTGGTTCCGATGGTCCGAGGGGTCACTTTTCCAATTCGTCCAGATCCGAGGAGTTTTTTTTTCAGGGGGGGTGAGGGCCGTATTTTTGGCCGAAAAAATCCTACTTTTACACGTTTGCCCCGTAATATCCTGTAAAATCCGAGATCCCGAGATCTACACGTTTTACATCCTGGCAATTTCTCAATAGTTTTCTGTCGCGAGTTTTCAGAGAGATGGTTTGAGAGATGGTTACGCGGAAAACATGGCCAAAATCTTGGAAAGATCGGCGGACACACGAGAGATCAAAAAAATAGATAGTGATTGTAAAAATAAGTTTAAGTGGGATTGGTTAGAAATCGTAAATAATGACGTACCGTTGAGTGTAAGCTTTCGGAAAGTTTAGTCTTTGGAAATTTTCTCATTTTAATAAATATATCAGTTGTATTTCATTAGTCAAATAACCAATGATAATGAGATTAATTATTACAAATTACTTGATTTTCATCTATTTCTTTTAAATTTCTACAGTTGATACACTAACAATGATAATAAAATAGTAAAACTTACCCTTTTCTTGTTTTAAAATGTCACACCAAACAACCCATAAGCATATCAGAAATGGACTTAAAATGATTTAAAACAGCTAAAATCCAGGAGCTTTCTGGGGGCTTCGCCCCCTGAACCCCTACAAGGGCGCTGCCCCTTGACCCCGTAAGGGGACTTGCAGTCCCCTTAACCCCTCGCTCAAATTTTCCTCCCTTTTGTTCAAAGGCCAATCACACCCCTGACATATATAAAAGTAGATACTGAGCTAATTTTATTTTCGATCTGCATGTCAATATTGTTTGTACAGTATTTTACATTGAAAGTGTCAAAATAACTCCAAAATGGGTGTAATTTAAAGAATTTTTAATAAAAACCATTAGAAGCCTGGTGACCTATATATTTTTTTACTTGTTTTGAAAGAAGTGTCCTAGGACCTTGACATATACAAGTTCTAAAAAAAGTTGATCATTAGAACATAATTTTTTATCTTGAATTAATTTTTCGGTAAAAACAAAAGTGGGTGGGGTACGGTCCATATATGTTTGCATTTTAAATTAAAAAGACAAATGAGGATTACAACTGTTTTTGTATGATTTGAAAGATATGTATATATGCAATCTTAAATGAATTGTTGTTTTTCAATAAATGTAATGTTATGAAAACAATTGTGAAAATGTTCAATGACTATATTTTTCCTCTTTTTAGTGAAATTTTGAAGTTAGAAATATGTGCCTTCTTCAATGACGTCTAGTGGGGAAAAAAGTGTGGTGACCTAGCCTTTTCTTGATAATTTTGAATCTAAGTTATACCAAAGAAGCTTTAAATATGAATTTAAAAAAAAATCTCATCACTACGTCCTTTCCTAGCCAACCTCCTTAAGTGGAGCCAAATTCGGCCTCTTCCCAATTGCAAAAATCCTCTATATTTTCCCAATTCTGGGTAAAAAAACCCCAAACTAATCAAAAACTTTTTTTTAGAAAGTCATAGACCTTCCACTGTAATGTTAGAAGTATTGCCAAATTCAATATATGATTGATATTATACCTAAAGCATACCTTTTAATGAAAGTTTTCCTCTTAAAAAACATTCCCTAAACAGTGAAAATCGTGCTATTTTTTTCTCCACAATTTAACATTATCTTTCGCTTCTTTTTCCCAAAATCAACAGGCGTAGGCCTTTTCCCAATTTTCTAAAAAACAGCCTTGTCTACTGTTGTTCTTTATAAACGAGATTTCCACATCCTAGACTGTCAATATACGAATAAATTACATTAAGTTATAATTAAACCATGCACTTTTTGATCCCAAAATTTTGGTTCCTGTCTGACCCAGTAAAATGGTAGGGAAATCCCTGACACTGAAAGAAGGGTTAAGATGGAAAGTAAAATATCATTAGTTTATTTTCAGGCGGACTGTTGGAGAATTCACGAATAGAGGTGGTGTTGGCGAAACCAGTGGACAAAGCAGAATACCTGCGTTACTCTAGGGGAAAAAATGCTATGCCTCAGGTGAGTGGTACTAAAAATCTTGAGTATTACCGTATAATCTCTAATAAACGACCCCCCACCCAAACAAAATCTTGAGTATTACCGTATAATCTCGAATAAATGCCACCAACCACGGGGGTCATAACATATTTTGAAAAGGGGGCGTTTAAAGTCAAAAATGCATAATTTAACTTTTAAATCAGACATTGTTTAATGATTTTCTTTTTCAAGAAAGCCAAAGTCTGCATGTCAATCAATTAATGCCTCGGATTTTAAGTTTTCTAGTGATTTTGTGTGACCACTGTTGTGAATGAAACGGATTAACTTGCATCTTTTGGTAAGTTAAAAAATAAAACAACACTGAAAAGGGGGGGGGGGGGGTATTAGGGATTATACGGTATATTATATTTGTGAATGATATATAATTATGTTCTCCCCCATTCTTCTATCTTGCCCATGACAAGATAAATATGGCCCACTATGAGATTAGCTATATAAATGGTGATATCATTTTAAACTAGTTTGTATGTTCTGATTACTCTCCTATTTGGATGAATTGGGCCTGCACCTTTTAGATTGGGAATTTTAACATTGAAACACGTTAAAGTTAATCCCTAATTTCAAGACTGTCCAAATGTTTCACAGGGTTGGACACTAACGGTAGTTCGAGACCACCAGAATTTGTCTCTGACTACCTAGACCTCCAAGCTGACTACCTATTTCTGACAAAAACAAATAGACATAATCGTCAACTTAGTAATAAAAAAATAACAAATAAACAACTTTATTATAATTTGTCACCGAAGTGTGTTAACTCTTCTATCCAAAGTTGTTTTCACTTTGAAAACACGATGTTTTTGTTTTTGGGGCAAAAACGAGATGTTCACAGACATAGCTGGTTTCCAGTATGAGTGCAAGTCGACAAAGCCGAGTCGCAGCGCTTTGCTCGCGACTGGTACCTATATTGCGAATATGAGAAGGGTACTCAGAAGAGTTCATTGTGTCGTACGTGTTTCGTCACCAAAACTAGTTTCGGCTTTACACGTGAACAAATAAAGTATCTTAAGTTATTGTTGACTTAAATTGATTACAATTTTTGCTGTAATAAATGTCGATCGAAGTAAGAACGGGAAGAAATACAATATGTCAACAATACCGAGTCAAATCTCGTTGCTAGAAACAAGCCTTGGGATGAATCGATCGACTAAAATAAATAAGCGTCGACGGAAATGGCAATAAATACCCAATAGAAAGACGTTGGTTTTCGCGAATTTCCATTTTTGAATAATGGGTACTAATACTCAAGAAAGTGAAATTAAATGAAGAGAAAAAGGAACATGGACGTCTCTAAGACAAAGAAAAAATGGTGTTTCAATTAAAATGGCTCATGTACAATGATGAAAAGCATGAAATGAGGTGTGTCTGCGAGCATTTTATTTTTAAGTTGTTACAGGCTGTTTGGAATGACAGGAAGATCATGGTTTCCGATTTTATCTGACTTTAAAAGACATCCAGACTTTGCAGAGTAAGGCCAACAGGCAGATGTATGACTGAATGAATAGATGGAATCCGTGTTTTTAGCTCTACTGATCAGAGATCAGCAGAGCTTATGCCGTGGTCCGTCGTCCGTCCGTCCGTAAACTTTTTTTTTAGCGACTTCTCTGAAACTACTGAATGGATTTTCATGAAACTTTACAGAAATGTTGCCCATGAAGTCTAGTTGATCCTAGCAAAAAATCATGTTGATGTGAAATCCAAGATGGCCGCCAGATCTAAAAATAGGTTTTTAAAAAACAAGTTTGTAGCAACTTCTTCATGAAAACTATAAGTGATATTGATATGGGACTTTTTCTAAAATGATCAGCATGACATGATGTTGGTCCTTGTCGAAAATTGTTTTGATTCGACGTTAAACATGGCTGCCAGCGGCCATCTTTGTTTACATAGAGTTATATATTGAAAACTTGTAGCAACTACTCCTCTGAAACTACTTGATGGATTTTCATGAAACTTCACAGGAATGTTGCTCTTGATGTCTAATTGATCCTAGCAAAATTTCAGGTCGGCCGGAAATTCAAGATGGCCGCCACGGCTAAAAATAAATTTAAAATAAATAAGTTTGTAGCAGCTACTTCTTGAAAACTATAAGAGATATTGATATGGGACTTTTTCTAAAATGATCAGCATGACATGATGTTGGTCCTTTCGAAAATCGTTTTGATTCAACGTTAAACATGGCTGCCAGAGGCCATCTTTGTTTACATACAGTTATATGGTAAAAACTTGTAGCGACTACTCCTTTGAAATTACTTGACAGATTTTCATGAAACTTTACAGGAATATTGCTCTTAATGTCTTATTGATCCTAGCAAAATTTCAGATCGGCCAGAAATTCAAGATGGCCGCCACAGCTAAAAATAGATTTTTAAAAAAGAAGTTTGTAGCGACTACGTCTTGAAAACTATAAGTGATATTGATATGGGACTTTTTGTAAAATGATCAGCATGACTTGATTGTTATCAGAGTCAAACATTATTTTGATTCGACGTTAAACATGGCTGTCAGCGGCCATCTTTGTTTACATAGAGTTATATAATGAAAACTTGTAGCGACTATTTCTGTGAAACTACTTGACGGATTTTCATGATACTTCACAGGAATGTTGCTCTTGATGTCTCATTGATCCTAGCAAAATTTCAGGTCGGCCGGAAATTCAAGATGGCCGTCACGGCTAAAAATAATTTTTCAAAAAACAATTCTGTAGCGACTACTTCCTGAAATCAAAATCAATCAGTAGAGCTTCAAGGTCATTGACCTCTTGTTCATTTATGTCCACCGTTTCTTTTATTACTTATATTTTGTTTAGTTTAGACCCTTTATTCTGAGGTTTATATTTTGAAAATATCCAGACTACCAAAATCTGTGCAGGACTACTTGATTTTGAAAGTTGGAAGTTGATAGTCCTGCAGACTAATTGAGAAGAAAAGTTAGTGTCAAACCCTGTTTCAGGCAAAATATTTTCAAAAAGAGGATTAACAATTGCTTATCTGCAATCGCAAGCCCAAATCTATATAAAAAAACATAAAACGACCTTACCGCCAACCCGCCATTGGTAATGGGACCAAATAATTGGTGCCAGATTACACTAAATCTTTAGGCATTTAGGCAAAAATTTGTTAAATAATGCATAAATAGGCAAAATGTTTTATTCTAATGCACATTTTGAAATAACTAGTAAGGTAAGAAATAGAATACCAAGTTAGGTTTAAGCAAGGTGTACAGGTAAGAAATATCCATGGCTCTCTTGGTCCAACAGTAGCAATTGTGCTAGTTTGACCTAATTATGCTTTTGCTTGTTTTATAGATGGAGGAGGAAGTAAATGGCATGATTGAGGTTGGTTTTGAATGCTATTTAATGTTGTTGTTTAATGCACGACTGTTGTTTGTTTTTAAACATTGTTCACTGGCTGAAAATAGTGTTCGGTGATACATATAAATTGACAGTGTGGCAAATTAAACGGAAGGCAGAAAATCTTACACAAAAATCTTGGAGATTTGAGTGCACAGCTGATAGACAACAAGTAAAGATCTGATGTACATTAATTACACATTATTTGTTTTATCTGTTTTATCGCATGCTTATTGAAGTGTGCTTGAATACTGTAAAGTAATATTTATAATAATAGTTCACCTACTCAGCAACTCTTATTACTCTGCATTAAAAGTAGAATTTGTAGTTGAATGATCAAGCAATTATTATTTTAGATCGCTCAGTCTTTGTTCGTCTGTTTGGCTGGTGTTAACTTTTACTTTAAGGAACTCCCTTTCTGTAACCGCTAAGCCAATTTTGAAAAATTCACATGGGTGATTCTTAAGCCAAATTAGTATTATCTTCCATGTTTTTGTTTGTTTGTTAAAAAAAGTGTCATCGCGGCATCCGAGATGGCCACCATTACTATGAAACCTTAAACAAATCTTCTGAACAACTGCTGAACACTATTCCTACCTGTTATAATTAGCGTGTATTGTGGCTAACTACCTGTTCTGTTATCACTAACTACTTGTTACCTGTTATGTTACATGGTTCGCACAGGTCTGGAAAAGTCATGGAATTTGACCTTTGACCTGGAAAAGTCATGGAAATCTGTTTTGGTAGTTTTTTTCATGGAAAAGTACTTTAATTTCAAAAAAACTCCTTGAATTTGTACAAATTATCCTGGAATTCCATAAATGTAGAAAATAAAAAGAAGAAAGCTAGGTTTTGTGAAAAATGAAGGAATGTGCAAAAAAACAACGTGTTTTGTTGAAGTCGGTATTTCTTTTGGGTACGAATTAGTTGGAGTCCGTTATGCAAGTGGGGTTAATACAGTTGATCGTCATTTTTTTACACCAGTGCGTGTGCTGCTCTTTTCTTTTATTGTGCAGAAATTATGCGTTGAACAATATAGATCAAAAATGACGAATGAACAATGCAGGGCCTTTTTTTTCAGAAATTGGGGAAGGGGCCCTAGCCCTTTTTGTAGGGTGAAAACGTGATTTTTCAAGTTTTGAGAGGAAATAATCGTAACAAATTGTTGGTAAAAAGGTTATATCTACCTTATGTATAAATTTACTTGCACAAACATTTAAAGAAGGGAAGAACTCCATGTGATAATAAATTGGTACACAATGTGGTAATAAATAGATGGTTTTATGACATATTGAATGGGGAATTATTCTGAAAGAGGGAAATTTTTAAGGTTATTTTGGGGGAAAATGTGACGTTTTCTGCTTGGGGAAGACGCCGTATATCGGCGTCTACAAAGCAGGGTAAAAAGGCCCTGCAATGAACCAAAAATGCCTGTGTGTGTTTAACCCAAAGTGGGGAGACAATGTTCTTTATGTTAAAGATGAAATTTGTCCTAAATCAACAAATCCGTTGTTGATATGTTTTTAGTTATTAAATATCATTATAAATACGATGTTTACTATGTTATTGATGTATGTTTAGTGAAAATATGGTTTTAAAGATAAAAACAGAAAAGACGAACAGGCTTCGCTAAAAAATTGGAAAAAAATTCAAAGTGGGAAACTCTTCCTCGTAAAACCGGAAGTGACGACATGGGGAACAAAACGAAACCATTTGTACATAGGGAAAGCATGCAAAAACAGAATAGTGTGTGTGAAAATGTCGGAATTAAGCGACTATGATGCTGAGTCAGATGAAATGCCCATGATAAGACGGTTGCACAATGTGCAACCTTACGATTTTGAGCCATAATTCGTGTCTGAGGATGAAAATACCTCGGATTCATCAACCGATGAGGAAGTTGAACGCGGTGCAGGTGCAAATGAAGAGCTTGGTCGTGTTGGCATTGTTTTCATCGAAATTCTGACTGTAAGTCACCAGCAACACTGCAATATCTCGGTACATTTACACAAAGCGCGAAATGCAGTATATTCCAAATGAATGAACATGGTCTAATACTTGTACATTAATACGAGCGTCAGATTAAGGACTTTATTTTTGCCGAAAAGTAGACATTGAAAAAATATATTTAGAGTCTAGTACGTATAATTGATAAATAAATAAATGAAACAGCATCTGATTTCTATAGTATTCTATATACCATACAGGGCTCCGGAAATATGGTTGCCCGACGCCCCGGGCAAGTGGATTTTGGGTGCGGGCAGGTGACCTTCGTAAATCTGGTTGTCCGTCACTTGCCCGATGGACGTTTCATTATCAGATAAAAATCAAGGGAAAATTTGCCTGGACTGTGAAGTTTGCCGATAATTTCGTAGTAATTAACCACCCGTCGCCTTCGCCGCGAGCAATTACTGATAAGTGTCATAAAACTGACCTGTTAAAACTGACCTGTGTTGTTCGTTATTGTTTAATCCCTCCCACTTGACAGTTTATCAGAATTTGATTGGCCGAGGAACGCTTGGGGTGCCAATCTTCAATTGAAGACGTGCGGTCTTTAGAATTCGTATACCGTGTGAAATATACCACAGTAACGAGCCCCTCTATGCAGGAAGTAATTAAGTCACGCGCCAGATTAGTGTGAAATACACATCAGTGTGTAAATCAGTTATTGAGATGGTGTTGTCGCTTTGTATGTCGGTCGGTGTGTCGTAGGTAATATATTCTGTTCAATAATTAAAAATCATGACGCAACACTTAACCTAGTACTGTATCCATATTATCCAATCAAATAACCGATGTATTTTTATCAGCCAATGAAACAACTCCCGTTCACTACCACGTGGTAAAGTGAAACAATGGCGATTCAATCAAACCAATTTGTAAACAAGTAGGACAATTAAACGATTATGGCAATTTGACGGCGTTGTTTGATGAGCAAAGAAACTATCGACGCATGTCGCTTTCGACGCATGTCGTAATGAATAGCTAGGTATGCATCTGTTTCTATTTCAAAATGCCATGTTTGTTTTTAATGAATCCGAGATCAATGACGGAACGGCGTGTTTTTGTTTTGAACTTGTATCGAAGATGTGCTTCGACCTTGGCTAGTTTCGATAATTATTCGAAGAAATGCAATTTGGCATCTCAAAAGATATTAACAGAAAAACAACTACAGTACCAGTCAAATTTAGGCATAAACCGTGCTAATAATTTCCAACACATAAGATTTATCTACATGAATTATATAACGAAAGTGAAAGTAGGAAAAAAGTTCTGTTTGACCTAATGCATCATTCTTTTCATTCTTTTTATCTGGTGTAGTCTATAACAAATGTAAAAGTAGAAACAAGTTTTGTTCGACCTAATGCATCTTTTTTTTGTTAACTGCCTGCCCTTTTGCACTAGGAGCAAGCATCTTGTACATCTTAATTCCATAAGCATTAGGGTCTACCAATTTGTTACCAGGTTCATCAGTGATGTTATATCCTCGGGGTATCCTCACTGACACCCCACTCCCCCTCTCCCACCGGTGGAGGAAAACACTGATATGTGCACAATGGTCACAAGCTATAGCTCTGATCCTTCATGATTTAAGTCATTCATTTTACAATGAAATTATGTAAAAATTTATGACAAAAAAAAACAGTGAGAGAAAAGGATTTAACTTAGCGTGCCGTCTCGACGTAGCTTTATTTTGGGGCAAGTGACTTTTGAAATTGGGGCAAGTGACATTTTGGGCAGGGCAAGTGGATTTTGAAAATCTACTTGCCCTGGGCAAGTGAATTTTCAAAATATTTCCAGACCCCTGCCATAAGTCCCCGCCGCCTCCAAACACTTTATAGTGGTGTATGAGATTCGGATTTGCAGTATGACACGCTTTCTCCACGTGCCCCCAACTAACAATATACCACACACCGACTAATCAACTATTGCGGTGCCCTATTGAAGTACAGCCTAATCAGGGTACATACGTCGGTATATGACAAAAGCACGCACCATTTAGGGAAACGTAGTTTTATGATATGCCTACATTTCCTGTATATTGCAATGCCGTGAGCGGTGCAATACCGCCGCGGCGCGCCGCGTATTGCACAAGACGGATATATGATGCGTGAGAAACTAGTTCATCGCGCACGAAGAGCGAAAAATACTATGATCTAAATAATATAGTCAAATGTATTGTGAGCACGACATTATGTATTATGTACATGTAGAGATCGAAAAAACAGACCTAACAGATCAAATTTTTGATTTAGATATAAAGTTTATATATGCTTGTAAAGCACTTAGTTTACTTACTGCATGAGGTAAAAGCCGTTATTGTTGTTGTTTTGCCATGCAACATTACTGAACTAATATAATAGCTAGTAACATTATCAATTTTCTGCCTTTTAATAGACATCCATGAAACATTTTGAAATTATTTTCAAATCCAGAGACCGATATATAACTCTATATAAATCTATAACACTATTGGAAGAAGAAGGCGTATAATTAAAAAAAAATAAAAAAATAAAAAAATACTACAAAATATATATTGAAACAACGACACAGTGTTTATTTCACCGAATTCATTTACATTTATATGCTAAACCTTTATAGCAATCTTTTGAAAAAGACGGCTACATTATATTAGCGCCGTTCACGTAAGACGCATGCGCATCTAATTCAACAGCTAAACAATCACGATGTACAGATCTAAGACTATATACCATTCTACAATTTATCATACACATACCCGAGGAATTGCTAAGATAACTGAACAAAAACTTCTATCCTACCTCATTTAATAATTTCTTCCTCAACGCCGGTGGAATCGGCCAATAAAACTTGCTCGGAGACGGCGGGGTTAGGCACTTCTCATTTTTTGTAAGAAAATATTGTTGGTATCGCTGTTGTTGTTTTTAATCTGCATGGCCGTTTGTCCTCCAAATTCAATGAAAATGAAACCAAAGAAGGACTTCCCACGAATCCAACTCAAAGTGTTTACTACAAACTCGCGCGTCTTTCGAAGGTTTCCATTTTTTTGACGCGACGGGCGATTTTCGTCGCCAGCGGTCCACCCACACTTCAAATCTGAATCTATCATTAACCTGATTAGGAAAACGAAAGAAACTGATGTTATTAGATTGTCCTTTTTTATGCACACTTTGACACCCAGCTACAGCTCACGGCATATTTAACACGTACCATAAAACGTAATCCTACATAGACAATACTATACAACTCAATGCGACACCGCTAATCGTTTGGTACCAATGACGTCACAGGATCACGTGACACTTACCTGTCTTCAAAAAGGGCGAAACTCGAAGCGTGTGCGCTGAGAAAACGGGACAAACAATAAGTGTAATATTTGAACAGATTGTATATTATATACATATATTGTATATTATATACATATATTTCAGAATATATGCTCAAAAGACACGCTATATTTCACCTTTAAGGATTGGATAAAACCTTCTAAAGGCGATAAAAGGAAAGCATTATGTGTTGCTTGTGATAAACTCATTGATTTGTCGAACATGGGAGAAAGTGCGTTGAAATCGCACAAGGAGAAAAACACAAGATGAACATGGAATTGCATAAAAAATTGGAAGTCCATCAATGAAGTCATTTTTTGTGCTGAGCCTCGCAAAGGCAGAAGTTAGTGAGGGATCAACATCTCAGCCTGTTGGACAAGAGTTCTCGGTTCCCACCCACACTCTCGTTTTCTAAGTTTTCAAGTAAAAGTGTGCAGAATTTTCTTACCTAGTAATAGAGACAATCATTAGTGGAATAATCATTATGGAGAAATTATACATTATCCCTGCAACATAGAATTGCACTTATGATTGACATTTTAGTCCACAAAAGGTTGGTCTTAGTGGGTGTGGTGATTGGTGACTATTGAAAGAGGATTATCAGAGCCTTCTCTGGCCGATTTCTTTCTTGCGCCAAATGAAAAAAGTTGGAGCCAAATTGGAGAAGTTGGAGCCAAATGGCACCCATTCACTCGACATATTTTTTTTATGTATGTTTTTGTGTGTTTGTTAGTAGAGCATTCTACACTTATGCGGAAGGGAATTGATCAATTAGTAATATGTGAATTATTCATTGAAAATGATACTTGACATGTATTGTCACTCATATTATTATTGTAAAACATGTACTTGTATATTGCAAACATCATTTTAAATAATTATTTTAAATGATACTAACAGACATGTTTTCATTTACGTTTAGAAGCCATTTTAAGAATTGACAATGTTACAAAATCAAATTGTGTTTCTTAAAGTGGCCTCCTACTAAGTAAATCCTGATTATATTGTCATTCACATTTATAGTTTTCTAAATATAACTTCTTTTATTACTCATGATACCTTTAATTATCCACACCAAAAAATGTTATTGACTTTCTCAACAATGAAACTGTGGCAAACAGACATCCATGTTGTTATTTAAAAAGTAAAGAAAAGAAATTGCAGTTGTATGCAGTCATCCCTTTATGACTTCAGTCGGCTGTCAATTATCTGCTCAAGTGTCATAAAGTTTGATAAACTTTCTTAATCCCATCACAGACCGTGTTTGTTAATTCAAGGTTCAGTCAATCAGTGTGGGTGTGGTGTCAATTGTTTTTTGTGAACTGTGAGGCTGCTCACAGCATAGAAAGTATATCAAGTTTGGCTTTTCAGCTTTTTTTGGATGTCGCCAAACATTTTCGCCAAAGTTTGAAATTTAGAGCCATTTTCATTTTTCTTTCTCATTTGGCTCCATTGGCGATGCCCAGAGGAGGCCCTGATTATGATAATATAATCAATATAATGATTATGAAAATATAAACACTGAATCGGTAATGAGAGCAAATGCTGCAGAGTTAGGAAAGTGAATTGAATTAAATGTTGTTTAATGGCTCGTCAACACAGTATAGGTTATTTAGAGCCAGAGAGAGGATAGGATACATAGGAATCTGGGAACCTGCCCTACTCTTATCGAATAGATTCCTATGGTTCTTTAACGTGCTTGGAGGTTTACGCCCCATCCGACGGACGAGGCTAAGGGAAAGTGTCTTGCCCAAGAACACACCGACGGAACTCAGTAGCACCATGGAGGATTGAATCCGGGGCCTCCGGTTCCCTGAGTTAGGAAAGTAACATTGTATCAAACAGATTAAGGCTTTGCACAATTTCGTTTTTAGCTCTACTGGCCAAAGGCCAGGCGAGCTTATGGGATAACTTTTCGTCTGTCGTCCGTCTGTCTGTCTGTCTGTTAGCAATTTTATAAAATTGACATCTCCTCTGAAACCGCTTGAAGGCTTTTGATGAAACTTTATCACAATGTTACTTGGGAAGGTCCTTCTCAGATTTGTGTTTTTCATGACCGCCAGTCATAAAAGATGGCCACCATGGCTAAAACTAGGTCAAATTTAAGGAATTTTCAAAAACATCTCCTACGAAACCATTTATTCCATTCTTGTGAAATACCACAAAACATGTTCCTTGGGTTGGCCTCAAGTTGGTGTTTTTCGTTATCATCGAATAATCAAAATGGCGGCCACGGCGTCTCAAAGTTTACATAGAGTTGCATAGGAAAAGGCTAAAAATGACATCTTCTTTGAAACTGCTTGAAGGATTTTGATGAAACTTCATTACAATGATCTTTAGGATAGTCCCCATCAGATTTGTGTTTTTCGCGGTCCCCAGTCATCCAAGATGGCCACCATGGCTAAAATAAGGTCAAATTTAAGGAAACTTCAAACGACATCTCCGAAACCACTTATTCCATTCTTGTGAAATATCATCAGGGGTCGAATTTCACAAATTTAGCCACTAGCTTAAAATATCCAGTGACGAAAAAATCTACTAGCTAAAATCGGTTCTCACTAGCATTTTTATTTAAGTAATAACGCGATGTAAATTCTGTTTCAAAATAGTGTTTTAGTATATGTAACAGCAAGACGTTAATTATGTGATAACTGACTATATACTAGACTGTCACTGTACAGTACTGTTTACTGCACTGTTCATTTGTTTGCTATAATTCATTATTGTGTTGATGATAAGGTAATTTTCCTGTATGAAACTATAAATTGTGAACCATACCTAATAATAAAAATGATTATTAACAAGACACATATCGGAGTTCTATTTATTTTATCAACAAAACACTTGCTGCATAAATGTATATAAAAGTTGGACAAACATTTCAACATAACACAATTCAAATTACAATGAATGTCATCAATTAAATAAACTGAGTTCACTGACAAATAAAGTGATTTTGCGAACAGACGAAACTGCCATGATAATTGATTGTGTCAAGTCCAGAGTTATCTTACCGGAAGTTGATATAGATTCATTACGTGTAGACGCTTACTAGTCTTGTTTACTGGATAAGCGTCAATCTGATACGGACTGCATTTACTTATTTTCGTTTGACAATGAAGTTACGCAATAATCATGTGGAACTGGAGAGAGGTTTGACTACATACATGTATTATGTCGTCGGACCATTTGTTGGTACTGTCAGTCTGTCGTGGGTGATATTCAATCAAGTGTGTGCTATTTATTTCTACTCGCAGAAAAAAGCAAGTGCTCGAAATTTTCAGTAGCAATCTGAAAAATCAACTCGCATTTTGCGAGTCCGTAAGAGTGAAATTTCGACCCCTGTATCATAAACATGTTCCTTGGGTTGGCCTCTATCAAGTTTGAGTTTTCCGTTATCATCGAATAATCAAAATGGCCGCCACAGCGACCCAAAGTTTACAGAGAGTTATATAGGAAAACAGTAAAAATGACATCTTCTCTGAAACAGCTTGAAGGATTTGGATGAAACTTAGATTACAATGATCTTTGACTTGTGTTTTTTGCGGCTGCCAGTCATCCGAGATGGCCGCCGTGGCTAAAACTAGGTCAGATTTAAGGAAATTTCAAACGACATCTCCTCCAAAACCACTTATTCCATTCTTGTGAAATATCATATACATGTTCCTTGTGTTGGCTTCTATCAAGTTTGTGTTTTTCTTTATCGTCGAATAGTCAAAATGGCCACCACGGCAACCCAAAGTTTACATAGAGTTATATAGGAAAAGGTTAAAAATGACATCTCTGAAATCTCTTGAAGGAATATTGATGAAACTTAATCACCATGATATTTGGGATAGTCCCTCTCTGATTTATGTTTTTCGCAGCTGCCAGTCGTCCAAGATGGCCACCATGTCTAAAACTAGGTCAAATTTAAGGAAATTTATTCCATTCTTGTGAAATATCATAAACATGTTCCTTGGGTTAGCCTCTATCAAGTTAGTGTTTTTCGTTATCGTCGAATAATCAAAATGGCCGCCACGGCGATCCAAAGTTTACATAGAGTTATATAGGAAAAGGCTAAAAATAACATCCTTTCTGAAACTGCTTTAAGGATTTTGATGAAACTTTGATCTTTAGGATAGTCCTCCTCAGAATTTTGTTTTTCGCGGCTGCCAGTCATCCAAGATGGCCAGCCTGGCTAAAATTAGGTCAAATTTAAGGAAATTTCAAACAACATCTCCTCCAAAACCACTTACTCCATTCTTGTAAAATATCATATGTATACATGTTCCTTGGGTTGGCCTCTATCAAGTCTGTGTTTTTTCTTTATCGTGGGGTCCCGTTTGGTCACGGGGCAAAGAATAGGGCCACTGCAGATCCCTTTGGAGGGGTAGAATCCCTCCATATTCATGTTCATTTTGTCATTTTTTGTTCATGTTCATTAAAGGTCTTCATCATGATCCCTGCATTGTTTCAGGTGTCATCTCGCTCACATGAAAAGAGCAGTGGCAGAAAAACAATAAACATGGCTCCAGCGTAAATGGAGTTTCTACTATAGAATTTGCAGCAACTTGAAGTTCAGGGTGAGAACGTTCTAGGCCCATTTTCCATATTTTATCTCGATGTACATGGAGGATGAGCCTGGCATGTTCATGTCTGTTAGGCGCCATATAACCTTTCATGTGTTGGTGCGCCTTAAAACCCAATTCAATTTTTTATCGTCGAATAATCAAAATGGCCACCACGGCGACCCAAAGTTTACATAAAGAGTTATATAGGAAAAGGCTAAAAATAACATCCTTTCTGAAACCGCTTGAAGGATTTTAATGAAACTTCATTACAATGATCTTTAGGGTAGTCCACCTCAGATTTATGTTTTTCGCGGCCGCCAGTCATCCAAGATGGCCGCTATGTCTAAAACTAGGTCAAATTTAAGGAAATTTCAAACGACATCTCCGAAACCGCTTATTCTATTCTTGTGAAATATGATAAACATGTTCCTTGGGTTAGCCTCTATCAAGTTAGTGTTTTTCGTTATCGTCGAATTTTCAAAATGGCCGCCATGGCGATCCAAAGTTTACATAGAGTTATATAGGAAAAGGCTAAAAATAACATCCTTTCTGAAACCGCTTGAAGGATTTTGATGAAACTTCATTACAATGATCTTTAGGATTTTCCCCCTCAGAATTTTGTTTTTCGTGGCTGCTAATCATCCAAGATGGCCACCATGGCTAAAATTAGGTCAAATTTAAGGAAATTTCGAACAACATCTCCGAAACCACTTATTCCATTCTTGTGAAATATCATAAACATGTTCCTTGGGTTAGCCTCTATCAAGTTTGTGTCTTTTCGTTATCGTCGAATAATCAAAATGGCTACCACAGCGACCCAAATATTACATAGAGTTATATAGGAAAAGGCTAAAAAGGACATCTTCTTTGAAACCGCTTGAAGGATTATGATGAAACTTCATTACAATGATCTTTAGGATAGTCCTCCTCAGAATTGTGTGTTTCACGGCTGCCAGTCATCCAAGATGGCCACCATGGCTAAAATTAGGTCAAATTTAAGGAATTTTCAAACAACATCTCCTGAAACCACTTATTCCATTATTGTGAAATACCATAAACATGTTTCTTGGGTTGGCCTCTATCAATTTTTAGCTCAACTGATCAGAGATCAGCGGAGCTTATGCCGTGGTGCGGCGTCCGTCGTCCGTCGTCCGTCCGTCCGTCTGTCCGTCTGTCCGTCTGTCCGTCTGTCTGTCCGTAAACTTTTATTTGTAGCGACTTCACAGCTGAAACTACTAGATGGATATTCATGAAACTTTACAGAAATGTTGCCCATAAAGTCTAGTTGATCCTAGCAAAAATTCATGTTGATGTGAAATCCAAGATGGCCGCCAAAGCTAAAAATAGAGTTTTAAAATACAAGTTTGTAGCGACTTCTTCTTGAAAACTATAAGTGATATTGATATGGGACTTTTTCTAAAATGATCAGCATGACATGATGTTGATCCTAGTCAAAAATCGTTTTGATTCAACGTTAAACATGGCTGCCAGCGGCCATCTTTGTTTACATAGAGTTATATAGTAAAAACTTGTAGCGACTACTTCTCTGAAACTACTTGGCGGATTGTCATGAAACTTTACAGGAATGTTGCTCTTGATGTCTAATTGATCCTAGAAAAATTTCAGGTCGGCCGGAAATTCAAGATGGCCGTCACAGCTAAAAATAGATTTTTAAAAAATAAGTTTGTAGCGACTACTTCTTGAAAACTATAAGTGATATTGATATAGGACTCTTTCTAAAATGATCAGCATTACATGATGTTGATCCTAGTCAAAAATCGTTTTGATTCAACGTTAAACATGGCTGCCAGCGGCCATTTTTGTTTACATTGAGTTATATAGTAAAAACTTGTAGCGACTACTCCTCTGAAACTACTTGGCGGATTGTCATGAAACTTTACAGGAATGTTGCTCTTGATGTCTTATTGATCCTATCAAAATTTCAGGTCGGCCGGAAATTCAAGATGGCCGTCACAGCTAAAAATAGATTTTTAAAAAATAAGTTTGTAGCGACTACTTCTTGAAAACTATAAGTGATATTGATATGGGACTTTTTCTAAAACGATCAGCATGACATGATGTAGATCCTTGTGGAAAATTATTTTGATTCGACGTTAAACATGGCTGCCAGTGGCCATCTTTGGTTACATAGAGTTATATAGTAAAAACTTGTAGCGACTACTCCTCTGAAACTACTTGACGGATGTTCATGAAACTTCACAGGAATGTTGCACTTGATGTCTAGTTGATCCTAGAAAAATTTCAGGTCGGCCGGAAATTCAAGATGGCCGCCACAGCTAAAAATAGATTTAAAATAAATAAGTTTGTAGCGACTACTTCTTCAAAACAATAAGAGATATTGATATGGGACTTTTTCTAAAATGATCAGTATGACATGATGTTGGTCCTTGTCGAAAATCTTTTTGATTTGACCTTAAACATGGCTGCTTTGTTTACATAGAGTTATATAATGAAAACTTGTAGCGACTACTTCTTTGAAACTACCTGACGGATTTTCATGAAACTTCACAGGAATGTTGCTCTTAATGTCTTATTGATCTTAGCAAAATTTCAGGTCGGCCGGAAATTCAAGATGGCCGCCACGGTTAAAAATAGATTTTCAAAAAACAAGTCTGTAGCGACTACTTCCTGAAATCAAAATCAATCAGTAGAGCTTCAAGGTCATTGACCTCTTGTTTTTCTCGTTATCGTCTATTAATCAAAATGGCCGCCACGGCGACTCGAATGTTTACATAGTTATATAGGAAAAGGCTAAAAATGACGATCTTCTTTGAAACCGCGTGAAGGATTTTGATGAAACTTCATTACAATGCTCTTTAGGGTAGTCCACCTCAGATTTATGTTTTTCGCGGCCGCCAGTCATTCAAGATGGCCACCATGACTAAAATTAGGTAAAATTTAAGGAAATTTCAAACAACCTCCCTGTCCATTCTTGTGAAATATTATAAACCTTTCCTTGGGTTGGCCTCTATCAAGTTTGTGTTTTCCGTTATCATCGAATAATCAAAATGGCCGCCACAGCGACCCAAAGTTTACATAGAGTTATTATAGGAAAAGGCTAAAAAAACATCCTTTCTGAAACCGCTTGAAGGCTTTTGATGAAACTTCATTATAATGATCCTTTTTCGTGGCTGCCAGTCATCCAAGATGGCCACCATGGCTAAAATTAGGTAAAATTTAAGGAAATTTCGAACAACTTCTCCGACGAAACCACTTATTCCATTCTTGTTAAATATCATAAACATGTTCCTTGGGTTGGCCTCTATCAAGTTTGTGTTTTTCGTTATCGTCGAATAATCAAAATGGCCACCAATGCGACCCAAAGTTTACATGAGTTATATAGGAAAACGCTAAAAATGACATCTTCTTTGAAACCGCTTGAAGGCTTTTGATGAAACTTCATTATAATGATCTTTAGGATAAGGCCCCCTCAGAATTATGTTTTTCGCAGCTGCCAGTCATCCAAGATGGCCACCATGGCTAAAATTAGGTCAAATTTAAGGAAATTTCAAACAACATCTTCGAAATCACTTATTCCATTCTTGTGAAATATGATAAACATGTTCCTTGGGTTAGCCTGTATCAAGTTCGTGTTTTTTCATTATCGTCGAATAATCAAAATGGCCGCCACAGCGACCCAAATTTTACATTGAGTTATATAGGAAAACGTTAAAAATGACATCTTCTCTGAAACCGCTTGAAGGATTTTGATGAAACTTAATCACATTGATCTTTGGGTTAGTCCCCCTCAGATTTTTTTGGGGCCTCCAGTCATCCATGATGCTAAACTTATGTCAAATTTAAGGACATTTATCAAACGACATATTACCACTTATTCCATTCTAGTTCCTTTTTTTGGCTCTATCAGGTGTGTGTTTTTCGTTGTCATCAGATATTCAAAATGGCCACAACGATAACCCCAAAGTTTACATAGAGTAATATATCGAGGGCTTAGTGCGAAACTAGTCCAACTGACATTTTTTATCAAAACTACTTTCTTGCATTTTTTAATACTATTCCCTGTTTTACACAATGTCTAGAAATTATAGTGTCACATTGTGAATAGTTAATGAGAAAACCTCTAAGTTGTCAAAGTAGTCCATCTGCAAACATGCCATGCCTGTTAGAGCGAAACTAGTCTATTTGCAAAATGCAAATAGACTAGTTTCGCCCTAAAATCCAAAGGAAATGTGGCCATAACCAAAGTAGTCCATTTGATATAAATGCTTGTTTTCTTTGCCATTAAGCATAGTAACTCATCTTTACAAACATGATTCTTTAATATTGTAATTATTTTTTACAAATATGCTAAATACGAAAAGTAAAAAAGCACTTTGTTCAATAGCAAACAAGTTTGTCTGAAGTAAGTCAAATACGTTAATTAAAACTATTAAGATTTATTTAATTATATTAATTAAACCCAACCACACAACAAATGACAATACAAAGCAAGCGGGCAAGGCAAACATGCCCGCCAGCCCACCCACACAACAAATGACAATACAAAGCAAGCGGGCAAGGCAAACATGCCCGCCTGCCCACCCACACAACAAATGACAATACAAAGCAAGCAGGCAAGGCAAACATGCCCGCCTGCCCACCCACACAACAAATGACAATACAAAGCAAGCGGGCAAGGCAAACATACCCGCCTGCCCACCCACACAACAAATGACAATACAAAGTACTGCCCACCCACACAACAAATGACAATACAAAGCAAGCTGGCAAGGTAAACGTGCCCGCCTGCCCACCCACACAACAAAATGGCAATACAAAACAAGCAGACAAGGCAAACATCCCCAACCACACAACAAACAACAATACAAAGCAAAGGGAGAAGGCAAACATGTCCGCCTGCCCACCCACACAATAAAAGACAATATAAAGCAAGCGGGCAAGTGCATAAGGTGCTATTTGCAAATAGAACATTGATGCAATGCAGATATCACCTTTATGCATGGAATATGTGTAGCATTTTGATGAATTTAGTATTACATTATTACATACGCTAATTGATGGAATATAATGCCCGTTATTTTTCAAGCAAGATATGACTATTTCCAATTGATTAATTGTGACAAGTCAAAATTGATCAAAAGTGCAGATAGCACCTTGATGCTCTAAGGTGTCGATTTGTTGTGTGGGTGGGTAGGCGGGCATGTTTGCCTTACCCACTTGCTTTGCATTGTCATTTGTTGTGTAGATGGGCAAATGGGCATGTTTGCCTTGCCTGCTTGCTTTGAGTTTCGGTGGTCAGACGGGCCTGTTAAAATGCCTTGACCGCTTGCTTTGTATTGCCATTTTTTTTGTGTGGATGGGCTGGGGGGCATGTTCACCTTTCCCACTTGCTTTGTATTGTTTTTTGCTGTGTTGATGGGCAGGCAGCCATGTTTGCCTTGCCCGCTTGCTTTGAATTAATATCTGGCTTATAGAAACTGAGTAGGAAATGGAATATTACATAAATATTATTACTAGATTACTTCAAAACATGACTTTTTTAATACACAGTATCCAAAGTACGGTAATATTTTAACCTATATTGTGTAATAGATTTAATGCATTTTTTTCTTTGTATTGTTTTAAAAGTGACAAATTTAAAATAAATTAATATACAGAGTGTATGTCTGAATACTATTGTTAAAGTGGTTATGAAGAGACATCAGACTAGTCAGATAGTGAGCAGAATGGTATATTTAAAAACATGGACAGAACAAATATAACGAAGACAAGATAACTCGATTCCATAACTTGCATATAAATTTAGCACATTAATATAAAAATAAAAAAGTGAAGAACATTATGATGGTGTAGAAAGCAGTCCTAAAAGATGTCAGAAACATGGTACAGAAAATGTTTCATTAAGTACCAGGTCAAACAAAGAATCAATAACCAAATATACCAACTATTGAACCTTGTTACACTTACAATTGAATTGAATTGAATTGAATTGAATGTTGTTTAACGGCTCATCAACACAGTACAGGTTATTTAGAGCCGCCCCAGAGAGAGGGGAAGGATACATAGGAATCCGGTTGAT
Source organism: Cyrtodaria siliqua (assembly GCA_037043455.1). Lineage (NCBI taxonomy): Eukaryota > Metazoa > Mollusca > Bivalvia > Adapedonta > Hiatellidae > Cyrtodaria > Cyrtodaria siliqua. The sequence continues at coordinate 54,308 of JAWPHD010007735.1, forward strand.
AGACCGATACACGGGACCGCCCGGTTTATGTCCCCATCCGACGGACGAGGCTAAGGAAAAGTGTCTTGCCCAAGAACACACCGACGGAACTCAGTGGCACCACGGAGGATTGAACCCGGGGCCTCCGGTTACAAATCCGCCGCGCTACCGACTGCGCCACCAATATAGAAAGATAAGAAGGAAGATCTACTGTCTCTGTAATGCAAAAGGAGGCTTATACCCGAAGAATTCCACCCATATTATGAAGGAATACCAACACCCAAAGGATTGCCTTACAGTGCCAGATGTATCTGATAGGAACATATAGGCCATTGTACCGTTTAATGCTGCAGTAGTTTAATGCTGCAGTAGCATTCAACGAAAAAATAGATTATACCCGAGTTAAAACGCATTTAAATATTCTCATCATTATATTTTCTTTAAAGTATCATTTAATTCATTCAGTTACATATACATGACTGTGTAACATGCAATGTATGTAAATAAATCCAAACTACTTTGCAACTTAATCCTTATGCATCAAAAAAATAAAAAGTGCAGCCTACTATTAGTATTTTAACGGCTGAAGACTGTTAAAATACCAAAATATTATATAAACATAACTTTATAACTAAAACGGAATACATATTGAGGTCTATTTTACAAAGACATGTAACAGTATATAACAGCTGGAAGGGTATGTGCATATAGATCAAATATCACCTTGATGCACAGATATCTTCAAAGATTTGTGTATGCAATAAGGTGCTACTTGATAAAAGGGGCCATAACTCATAGTTCAATAAATATTTCAAAGAAAAAACATATTTTGATTATCTATATATAGAGTAATGTAGCCTAACATCGACACCTTCCCAACATCGACAATCCCATGTAATCTCTCTTTAAATTTGTTTTAAATGTTTTTCTGATCTATTACATCATCATGTTTTTATCGGAAGCTATGGTTCTTCAAACTTCAATCACCGCAAATTATCAATTGAGTTAAGATGAGTGATATGTGATTTTTTTTAAAATTTCATTGAATTTTATAGATATAACACTTTCTCCATGATGTTACAGTTCAAAATTGACCAGTAAAGTGTTTCGAAAAATAGCTTAAAATAATGTAGTTGATCTTGTCCAAAAATAATTTAAGGATGTCGAAAACAGGAATATAATTTTATATAACTTTGTTATTATCGACACCTTCATAAAACACATATTTATTTAAGATAGTATTGAACGTTTTGCTCTTTTTTGCATGCTATAAAGAAAGAAGTTAAATTCTCAACGGATCTAACAGCTAATATACGTAGCATGGCCATTGTTGAACGTACTCCCTGGGGTGGGGTGAAAATACCCTTTCCCGCTGGACAATTTGAAAGGCAAGATGTAAAATCATTGTATCTGACAAATTCCAAGCGTTTTAAAGCAGTATTTAATGACTTTCTAATGTTCGAATTTCAATGTTACGTGAGTATTTGAGAATACCATGCTATGCCGCTACATGGCTATACAGGCTGTCCGCCAATGGACGATTTACGTCAAAGGACAATGAGTAGAATAGCTGCGAGAAGGCTTAATGTGTGCCAGGGACGACATTATTAGATAATTTGTTTTAAGGGTCCCAGAAACACCGACTAGGACAGGACGGATGCCCATATTGACCAAAGGGGAGGAGGATACGTCAGCCCGTTATGCTCAGCTCATGTCAGAAATTTGCTATCCCTAACCAAACGTAAATTTCCTGGGGATGTCGAGCGTATCCTTGAAATTTATGGTAGACCTACCACATTTCCAAATAACCAACCTGGAAATAAGTGGTTAAAATGGCTGCTTCTAGTTGCAATAATCACAGTTCTTACTGTATGTACCTACCATAGATAGGCACATACTATCATAAGAGCCACGATTCTCACGTCTAGAATCCTTCCAGACGCATACCCTGAGCTGTTAATGAGAACACCAATGAGTCTTGGTTATGAACACTCAGAAAGTGAACATTGCTATGGTGACAAGTTAGTTCGATTGTGTTTATAAATTTCTTAAGAAGGACATAACCAGGATACAATCAGCTGTTAAAAAACCCTCGACACGTTTTTAATGCGGACGAATTTGATTTCCTGCTGTCAGCAATATTTGGAAAGTTTTAGCCTGAGACCAACACCCATCTCGCTGGATGAAGTGTGATGATTGCCATACTATGGGATACTATAGTGTGCAAATAGACCAGAGTTTTGATTGTTTTAGATGAAGAAGAGAGAATAATTGTAAAACAAATAAAGATTTAAAGATAAATTTATAAAGATGTTATAAAGAACTTTTTTCTCTGTGCTAACATAGAACAACAATGTTCTTTAACTGATTAGTCAATTTTATTTTCATTTTTTTATGAGTTGCTATTTAACTATAAGCAAAACAGACTTAAGCACCGATGTCGCACAAAGAAATGATAAGCACTTATAAATAATAAAATAATTTAACATTACAATAGCTGAATTTCATAATTATATATCGCAGCGGATATTTGTTTGTGATTGTGTTCATGTTCAGTAATGTACTATTAAACCTACCTAGATTCAAATATTCTATTAATATTATTGTTTGTCTGATTGTTACTCTGTTGATGAACTGAGTACCAGATTAAAATCCTCTTCTTGTGATTATTTTGTTTTAATTGTGTTGAATATCTCACACCAATTAATGACTTCCTATTACTCCTACATGCACTTTTGTCTAGGCTGTAATACCAACTATTCAATCTTAACATTACAATGGTTTATAATGTAATGTACAATACTTTGTATCACAAATAAATCTCATTCCAGAGTAACAGAACATTTGGATGAAAAGGTCCAGAGTTCTTTGTCAGAGGTTATAAAACATTTTTTCCTGATCAGCGCTCGACCTTTAAACCTTTTTATGCTTTGAACTGAAATTATTTTATATTTTAAATTACGCCATACAGATCCATGCAAGCCTTTATATACATCTGAGTAAACACTCTTAAACAATTTTGAGTGATTTTGGTTTTGAGATTTGAGCATGGAGTAGAATAAGAGTTTTATAACCTTGGACCCAAACCTTTGTATAATACAAACATCATTTTCATTACATTACCACTATAAATCAGATGAACTTTATTCAGACTCATACAACAGTACCAGTATGCAACTTAAAATAAGTCTTTTAACCTAAAAGGTTGGTTTATATAGGTAAAATTCTATTAAATTATTTTATAACATATCATTACTTGTCAATCTAGACCAGAATAATGGCTTAAAAAGTAATTTTGGGGCAAATAGACTAGTTTCGCGCTAATATTATTTTCAATATTATCTCCAATTTGACGTGAAACTAGTCTATTTGACAAAATCTTTAAATCATGTTTTTTCTTTTAAAAAATCAGATATTTAAGTGATAAATTGATTTGTTTGATGTTATTGCTTAATAAAATGCCCATAATTATTTTCATTGCAATATTAATCAGTTTTTTGCTTCTCCTCGATAATTTCGAAAAATGCAGATAGACTAGTTTCGCGCTAAGCCCACGATATGGGAAACGTGTTTCTTGGGTTGGCCTCTATCATGTTTATGTTTTTAAATCACATCATAAAAGTAGAGCGTCTACAGGGCCTCTTGTTCGAATGGTTTTCAGAAATTAGACCTGGAAAATTAAAAAAAATTGGTAAACTCGTGGAAAAGTCCTTGAATGTTTTCACATTTATGTCTGTGTATGAACCATGTGTTAACTTCTAACTGCCTAACTGGCTATGTTAACTTGTTACCTGTTTCTGTTAAAGTAACTCGTGTAACTACTTGTTACTTTAGTGCCTTTACTACCTGTGATGTTATCACGAACTATTTGTTACCTGTTATGTTATTACTGCCTAATTGGCTGTTATGTTAACTTCTGACTGCCTAACTGGCTGTTACATTAACTTGTTACCTGTTACTGTTAATGTAACTACTTGTTACATAAGTGCCTAGCTACCTGTTGCGTTAGTGCCTAACTTAAGTTTAGCATTTAATTTTCTAAAAGATTAGTGATTCCAGGGTTCTGGAAATACGGTTGCCCGACGCCCCGGGCAAGTGGATTTTGGTTGCGGGCAAGTGACCTTCGCAAATCTGGTTGCCCGCCACTTGCCCGACGGACATTTCCATTCCAGAACCCTGGATTCTTTCTGTTAAACATAATACCAAGTAATGCTAAAACTTTTATTCCCTGACAGAAAAGTTTAAGGGATATTGCAGTCACCCCAGTGTCTGTGTCTGCAGGTCTCTCTTTAGATAAGGTCTTGTAAAATTTGAAATGGAGTGCGATGTATGAATAAATTAAACTTGAACCAGTCATGTACTATAATATGTAAGCAAGAAAATGAAAGAAATCAGGAACACTCTAGGTGTAGTGATGCAATCACACATTCTGTGAATTGAAAATTGATAGAGGTTGAATTGTATTGGTATAAAAAAAAGTTTGAACCTAAAAACAAATCTTGTTTTGGATTCCCTGACATACCGTATACCCTTATTTAAACGCCCCTGGCGATGCATTTCTGCGGCCATTTTAAAAAGAAAAATTAGTGACAAACAAAACAGAAAGTTAGTATGCAAACTTTGTGTTAAAAAAATTTATACTTCTAAAATACACAATTTGATGCTGTTGAGCTCATTTTCTTTGTAAATGGTGTGGGGTGGGCGAGGGGATTTTTAATCTGGGGTATGCGGGAAATGAGATAAAAAGATGGTTATCTTGCTCGGCTGATAATGAATTCATAGCATGGATTATAACCCCGACCCAAAGGTGTCATATTACAAGGCTGTGCAGGTGCATACATGGTGATTATCTACCTGTACAGGTAACTAACATAAATAAGGACATGATAAATAAATGTGTGGTAAATGACATCTTGGGTTTGCAGGTAAATCTTTTAAGAAAATATAGGCTGAAAAATGTTATACTTTTATTGCTCATTTAAATAGTATATGAAACTAGATAGTGTGTTGCATTCGAAGAAACAAATTTGGTATACAGTATTTTTAGGTCAAGGTCACTAGTTGAGACTGATTGAGGTATACAGGGATTTTTCTGCATTTTCTGAAGTGAGGCCAGGGGCCTTTTAAATTGGGGGAAAATGCGCGTGAAATCTAGAAATTGGGAAAAATAATAATCCTACTATATTATATAGTAAGGCATTAAAAATGTTTCTAATTTCAAAATCAAGCTCTTATACAAGTCTGCAACAAATACATAGTCAAATAGGGCTACATTTAATATACAGTCGAACCTCGATAATTTCGAACACCGGTAATTCGAACACATTCTCCGGTCCCGACACAACTCCTATATAATTCAATGTAATTTAACCTCGATTATTCGAATATTATTTCTCGAATACCCCGGCTCATTCGAATACTTTTTACGGTCCGAAGATCCATTTTTGTGTGAATTTAAACCTCGCTTAATCGAAGGTGATGATCCGTCGCCATGCGACGTCGGCCATATTAATTGTAATCGACGCGTTTGCATTTGTTTGTAGCAAGTTCGATCATAGTGCGAAAACAGATAAAGTTGGTTGTTAAAGGTGCGAACATTTATGATTGAAAAGTGATAATAGACAGATACAATTTATATTTAGTGAACTTCGTTTACTGTTAAAACACGGTTGATTTTCTAATTAAATAATTTATGTTGATTGGTTTTAATTAAAATAAAGTGTGTTCACTTTTTAATTAGATAAGAGCAATTCCCGAGTATGTTTATTGAACTTCGTTTACTGTTAATTACGATAAACACTTTTGTGCAAAGCAATCACTCATTACAAACTTTTATAAATAAAAGAACTATATAAACAAAAACGTATGTTTAGTAAGATATTTCATCAGTGAATTATGTGCTACGCTATTGTCTATTCTATTCATTTGTATGTACCGAAACCAGTCTTACCTTGTTCTCATTATTCGGACTTCCGGAATGTATGTTAAAATCTATTATTGTGATATTTCTTTAAATAAATGATAAAACAAACACATTATTGCAGTTTTTCTTATGTTTTCAGTGTAACAATTACATGTTATATATCCGTTATGAGGTTTAAACAAACATGCATGAACATAAACAACATACGGAGAACAATACATCACGTACACAAGTAACACTATTTCGGGTGGTACACAAATTCGGATAGATATTTTGTTTTTTATCGTAACCTCGATGCCTCGAAGCCACCGATAATTCGAACATATCCCTATGGTCCCGCTGACTTCGAATTATCGAGGATCGACTGTAATTAAAAAATATTATTATTTTTTTTGTATTTTGGGAAAATATTTTCCTTTTTTTGGAGGATATTTTGGATTGGGATGGGGCCAAATTGGGCCTAGAAAAATCCCTTTATATTATCGGTTTTCATGTATATTCAGTAACTGGATACGTTGTGTCGTCAATAAATATTGTCTCGCACCAAATTTAGGCCAAGGCATTGGTTTTTAGCTCTACTGGCCAACGGCCAGCAGAGCTTATGGGATGGTGTGTTGTCTGTCGTCCGTCGTCCGTCTGTCGTCTGTCTGTCTGTCGTCTGTCGTCCGTTAACTTTTCTTCAAACGACTTCTCCTCAAAAACCGCTTGGCTAATTTTGACCAAACTTCACATGGATGATCCTTAGATGAATGCTTTTTAGATTTGTTAAAATTAGGTCAGCGCTACATCCAAGATGGCTGCCATTACCATATATGGTCGAAACCTTAAAAAATCTTCTACTCCAGAACCGCTGGACAGATTTCAACAGTTTTTTCTTTTAATGATCGCCAACGCCTAGACTATCAAGATTGTTCAAATAAAGTCCCCGCGGTCAAAAATGGCCGTGCCCCGGGGGTCCAAAGTTTGTATATTGAGGTTTTGCATGTTTTTCATATAGACATATAGGAAAAAACTTTAAAAGATCTTCTTCTCTGAAACCACAAGACACATGGTGACTAGGGCTGCGTACCGGTTTCCGGTATATATCGAATACCGGCATTTAGGGTTCGATCGATATATCGTATCGAACGTGTTCGTATCGGTCAAAATATCGATCAAAAGTGAACTCTCTCCCATTGCATACAATACAGCTCACGCGAAGCCCACACTTTACTCTTTCATGCCGAGTGAGGAATTTACAAATCGCGTAATTACGCGGAGTTTCGATGATAAAACTACACGGAGTCTGAAAAGCTTCTCGGCGTACTTACACCACGAAAGTACGCCACGATGCTCCGCGAAGACAAACTCGGAGTTAGCCGAGTAAAAACTGCACAGGTAAGAGGTGCAACTTTTTCTAATTGCAGTCATTTAATGCATAATTATTCAATAACTTTAGAAAAAATCGAGGCAGAAGACTTTTTGTTTTGTTTTGGAAAAGCGGATGTGGGGATATTTGAATGCCCGGATTATGTATACTGGGTCTTGACAGTTATATGGCGGTTCCTATTACTGTCTTCGCGGCGACAGACCATAATATTCAATTAGTAATTATACTGGAAATTATAATTTTCTTTTTAATAAGTCTTTCATTGGAACAAATTTTACTATTCTGATGTTTATTATTACATCGATGGGTTCTTTAGTCAGAAATAATCAGAAAAATGGTAAAGAATTCCGGGTCATAAACCCGTTATTAGTGCCGCCTTGTTAAAAGATATTTACATGGCTAAGGATTATGGGTATTTAGTATTTATGTCGGTAGGAAAACTGTTGACTTTCGGACAACAAAAACGAACAAAACTTGTGATTAAATGCATTAAAAGTTTGAAATAGGTATTTGTTTCGAAATTTATTCATTGTATTTATCAGTCGAGTCAACTCTGCATATAAAAGATGCACTCGGCGGCTCATTGTTTGTACTTTTTCTGGCGATTGATTGCATTTTCAACATCTGTATTTTTCGACATCTGGGGATATTCTATCAGCAGAGAGGTCGTGCCTGAATGACGATGCCTTGGATGCAATGATATTCTCGAAAAAGAATTCAGATAAAGCTTCTGTGTTTACCTTTTGAATGAATAAATGACAAAACGTTTACATTTTAGTCTTTTATTACTGCTTAAAAAAATATCATATGATATATCGAATATCGATCATTTTGTATCGATACAAATATCGTATCGATCATTCTGACCGATACGCAGCCCTAATGGTGACCCTGGGGTCAAATTTGTCCTCGCCCCGGGGGTCACAGTTTTACATAGACATATAGGATTTTTTTTTAAAAATTCTTCTTCTAGGAAACTACAACAGCCAGAGGTTTGATATTTTGCATTTACTATAAGCTTATGGTCCTTTACCAAGTTTGTTCAAATGGTGACCCTCGGGTCACATTTGGCCCCGCCCCAAGGGTCACATGTTTTACATAGACATGTATAGGGAAAAACTAAAAAAAAAATCTTCTCTGGAACCACATGGCACAGAGCTCTCATGTATTACATGTAGCATCAGCTTATGGTCCTCTATTAAGTTTGTTCAAATGGTGACCCTGGGGTCAAATTTGTCCCGGCCCCGAGGGTCACAGTTTTACATAGACTTGTATAGGATTTTTTTTTTAAAAAATCTTCTTTTCTGAATCTACAGGAGCCAGAGGTTTGATACTTTACATTTATTATAAGCTTATGGTCCTTTACCAAGTTTGTTCAAATGGTGACCCTGGGGTCACATTTGGCCCCGCCCCAAGGTTCACATGTTTTACATAGACATGTATAGGGAAAAACTTAAAAAATCTTCTCCGAAACTGCAAGAGCCAGAGGTTTAATATTTTGCTGTTGCTATAAGCTTATGGTCCTTTACCAATTTTGTTCAAATGGTGACCCTGGGGTCACATCTGGCCCCACTCCGGGGGTCACAGTTTTACATAAATGCTTGTATAGGGAAAAAATTAAAAAAATCTTCCCTGGAACTGCAAGAGCCAGAGGTTTAATATTTTGCATTTGCTATAAGCTTATGGTCCTTTACCAAGTTAGTTCAAATGGTGACCCTCGGGTCACATTTGACCCCGCCCCAAGGATCACATGTTTTACACAGACATGTATAGGGAAAAACTTAAAAAATCTTCTTCTCTGAAACTGCAAGAGCCAGAGGTTTAATATTTTGCATTTGCTATGAGCTTATGGTCTTTTAACCAATTTGTTCAAATGGTGACCAATTGGTCACATTTGTCCCCACCCTGTGGATCACAGTTTTACTTCTTCTTCTCTGGAACCACATGGCACAGAGCTCTCATGTATTACATGTAGCATCAGCTTATGATCCTCTACCAAGTTTGTTCAAATGGTGACCCTGGTGTCAAATTTCGAGACACACCTTTTTTTTTTTTGATTTGATTTATTTTTAGCTCTACTGGCCGAAGGCCAGCAGAGCTTATGGGATGCCGAGTTGTCCGTCGTCCGTCCGTCCATCGTCCGTTGTTAACTTTTGTCTCGTTAAGACGATAGGGCCTTCATTTTTCATCCTATCTTTACCAAACTTTACCTCATTGTTAATATGAATGAAAGCTCAGACAAGTTCGAAAACCAGCCAGATCGGACCAGTAACAGCGGAGTTATGTTCCTTGATTTAGTTAAAAATGCTATATTGCTATATTTTGCCTCGTTAAGACAATAGGGCCTTCGTTTTTCATCCCATCTTTACCAAACTCTACCACATTGTTAATATTAGTGAAAGCTTGGACAAGTTCGAAAACCAGCCATATCGGACTAGTATGAGCGGAGTTGTAGCCCTTGATTTAGTTAAAAATGCTATGTTTTGCATCGTTATGGCGATAGGGGCTTCATTGTTCATCTTTACCAATTTTTATCAGATTGTTAATGTCGTTGAAAGCTCGAACAAGTTTGAAAAACAGCCATATCGGACCAGTAACAGCGAAGTTATGGCCCTTGATTTAGTTAAAAATGCTATATTTTGCCTTGTTAAGACGATAGGGGCTTCATTGTTCATTCGATCTTTACCAAACTTTATCAGATTGTTAATATCAATGAAAGCTTGGACAAGTTCGAAAACCAGCCATATCGGACTAGTAACAGTGAAGTTATGGCCCTTGATTTAGTTAAAAATGCTATATTTTGCCTCGTTAAGACTATAGGGGCTTCATTGTTCATCCGATCTTTACCAACCTTAATCAGATTGTTAATATCAATGAAAGCTCGAACAAATTCGAAAACCAGCCATATCGACCAGTAACATCAGAGTTATGGCCCTTGATTTACTTCAAAATTATATATTTTGTCTCGTTAAGACGATAGGGCCTTCATTTTTCATCCGATCTTTACCAAACTTCATCAGATTGTTAATGTCTATGAAAGCTTGGTCAGGTTCGAAAAACAACCAGATCGGCCCAGTAACAGCAGAGTTATGGCCCTTGATTTTGTTAAAAATGCTATAATTTGCCTCGTCGTACGATAGGGCCTTCATTTTGCATCTGATCTTTGCCAAACTTTACCAGCTTTTACGACTGTCTTTTTTGTATTATTATTAATTTTATTTTAATAATTATTATTATTATTATTATTATTTTTTTTTTTTATTATTTTTTTTTAAATCATTATTTTTTTTCTTCATATTTTTTTATTTGGAAATTATTCCTTTTTTTTTTTGCCCAAAACTTTCAAAAAAACGTAAATGGCAGTCCCTTGCTTCATTGATGTTATAAGAGCCATGTTAGCCAGTAGAGCATCCACAGGCCCTCTTGGGCCTCTTGTTTAATTTTTTTTTTTTGAATTTTTTTTTTTTTTTTGATTTTTTTTTTGTATTGTTTCATTTGTGTATTTATTATTTTTTTTTGATTGATTTGAATTTTTGATTTTTTTTGATTTTTTTTTCATTATCTTTTTAATTACTTGAACACTTACTTTACAATTTCTTGTCGGCGCTACTCATCCTAAATGCCTTGTTGAATTTCGACAAAACTTGGCAGGAAGCATCGGTAAGATGTCTAGTTGTGCATATCATGCTTTTGTTCCAGTTCGCTGATTTTTGACGGAGTTTCGGCCCTTTGACATTTATATTTTAAATTTTTTGTCGGCGTTACTCCTCTTAAACGGCTTGTTGAATTTCTACGAAATTTGGCAGGAAGCCTCAGTTGTGCGGGGCGCGGTATATCAATGAAATCTTGGACAATTTTGAAAACCAGCTAGATCTTGTTAGTAATAATAGAGTTATGGCCCTTGATTTGTTGAAAAATGCTATATTGTATTTGCCTTTGTTAAATAGGAGAAGAAAGCTATATCTATCTAAATCTATTAGAGCTGTTTTAGCCAGTAGAGCGTCCACAGGCCCTCTTGGGCCTCTTGTTTTTGCTTTTGGGGGAAGGGGGTCGGGGCCCTTTAGAGGGGGAAAAATTTGACGTGAATTAGAAAAAGGGGGAATATTGACAATGTTAAAATAAAGAAGAAAGATAGAATTTTTTATATGTATTAAGTCGCAGTCTTTCATTTAATATTAAATTCACATCAAGAACATGTTTGATGGACATGTTATGGATGGTCAACTAAGAAACAACATTTAAAAGTAAAAAAAAAACAATATTTTTTCTCATCAAATCTTAAAATTATCGTTTTCAGTTCAGTACCATTTTGATGTAACTTGCTTGCATTATAATCAACAGTAAGTAAACAGTGTGTTTTTTTCAGTGTTAAGGGAATGTGGCCCTTACAATTTGAAAAATAGTGCCATAAACTCTTAAATTGTGGATAAATGTAGTGGTCTGCCACAAAAAAAATGTATACATGTAGAAACCAAAAGAGGTCGCTGCAAGTTCAGGTCGAAATGTCTCTAATAGACAGGACTGGTGTTTTATCATATCTCCTCCAAAAACTTTTTAAAAAGATCACTACTGTAAATAATGCAATATTTTTTATTGCAGGCATTTGGGTACAGCATGCAGATGACAGAACAAACAGCATCTATGTACAACCCCTTTGCACAGCCACCTGTTGTAGCTAGCAGGTAGGTGCTCAGTTTTAATGGACTATATATTAATGTTTTAAAATATTTCCTAGGTATGTGTAATGGTCCCCTACTTAAAAGCTCTACATAGTCTTGTTTATTTCACGCGTTATTTTGACGGAAATCAAAACTATACCAATGCAGCAAGACGATGCATTAAGACATTGGTGATAGAAAAATTTGTATGTTTTATACTTTTTGTTGCATTAGGTTCCTTGCTGTCATTATGCTGATATATATTGATATGGGACTTTTTCTAAAATGACAGCATGACATGATGTTGGTCCTTGTCGAAATCATTTTGATTCGACATTAAACATGGCTGGCGCCACCTTTATTTACATATATAGTAAAAACTTGTAGGGACTACTACTCTGAAACTACTTGACAGATTTCCATGAAACTTCACTTGAATGTTGCTCTTGATATCTAATTGATCATAGCAAAATTTCAGGTCGGCTAGAAATTCTAGATGGCCGCCACAGCTAAAAAAAAACAAGATTGCAGCGACTACTTCTTGAAAACTATAGGTGATATTGACATTGGACTTTTTCTTATATGATCGGCATGACATGATGTTGGTCCTTGTCGAAAATCATTTTGATTCAACATTAAACATGTCTGCCAGCGTCTATATTTGTTTACATAAGAGTTATATAGTAAAAATTTGTAGCGACTACTCTGAAACTACTGGACAGATTTTCATGAAACTTCACAGGAATGCTGATCTAGCTATCAAAACCTATCAGTAGAGCTTCAAGGTCATTGACCTCTTGTTTGATGTTGCATGCCGTTGCTTAATGTCATTTTGTTGGTTATGTATTTTACAGAGGTATTGGGCGTACGGCAGTGGGTGTAAGGGGAATGATGCGAGGTCGAGGTAGAGGCGCTGCAGGTTCCAGAGGTGCTGGTGCCCGAGGAGCCTATGTAGGAATGATGCAAAGAACAGGTCCTGGTTTCCAAAGATATCCACCAGAGGTAATTGTTGATCTTGCATACAAAAACACGAATAACAATGTTTAATTCTTCTTATTTTGTTTTCGTGTTTGTTTAATTATTATTTTGTGTTCAAGAAGTGTGCATGAACTTTGCGCATGTAAATGCTGTAAATATACGCAACATTATAACATTGCTCATGCTCGAAACTCATTTCATATTTCTTTCTTTTGTATTGTAGTTGTGCATGATCCAACTTTATCTTAGGCCAAATAAAAAAAAATCAATTTGTTTTGAACAATGATTTATCACATAGCTTGAAACATAACACCATTCTACATTTTCTGTAATCCACTGGGCACTGGTGGTATATGAAAATTATTACCAAATTACACTGCAAAAGTGGAAAATATTTAGGTAAGCCATATGATTTGCCTGGAATGTCATTCATGGATACATTCAGAGTTTTCTTTCGGGTAAACAAAGCAACGCTAATTAACTATTAAACTAATTAGTACAGTGCATGTTAAACAAGGTCATCTGGTTTAAAGTGTCCTATTATTTGTAACAGGAATGGGTAATTTAACTGCGGTGGTCTTATATCGAGGTAAATTGACAACATCACAGAGAAACTTTCAGTTGTATCATGAACTTGTACGAGGTTTATGAGATAAATAGAATCTCACAATATCTTGATAAAAAAAAAGCAAAAAAAAAGCAGCAGAAAATTCCTACCGACCTATCCTATTTTTAGCTCTACTGGCCAAAGTCCAGGTGAGCTTATGCGATCACTTTTCGTCCGTCGTTCGTCCGTCTGTTAGCAATTTTATAAAATCGACGTCTCCTCGGAAACTGCCAGAAGGATTTTGATGAAACTTCATCACAATGTTACTTAGGAGGCCCCCTCACAGATTTATGTTTTTCATGTCCGCCAGTCATCCAAGATGGCCGCCATGGCTAAAACTAGGTCAAATTTAAGGAATTTTCAAACAACATCTCCTCCGAAACCACTTATTCCATAATTGTGAAATACCATAAACATGTTCGTTGGGTTGGCCACTATCAAGTTTGTGTTTTTCGTTATCGTCGAATAATGAAAATGGCTGCCACGGTGACTTAAAGTTTACATAGAGTTATATAGGAAAAGGTTAAAAATGACATCTTCTTTGAAACCGCTTGAAGGATTTTGATGAACTTCATTACAATGATCTTTAGGGTAGTCCCCCTCAGATTTATGTTTTTGCGGCCGCCAGTCATCCAAGATGGCCACCATGGCTAAAATTAGGTCAAATTTAAGGAAATTTCAAACGACATCTTCAAAACACCTTTTCCATTCTTGTGAAATATCATAAACATGTTCCTTGGGTTGGCCTCTATCAAGTTTGAGTTTTCGTTATCGTCGATTAATCAAATGGCCACCACAGCGACCCAAAGTTCACATAGAGTTATATAGGAAAACGTTAAAAATGACATCTTCTCTGAAACCGCTTGAAGGATCACAATGATCTTTCGGATAGTCCATCTCAGATTTGTGTTTTTTTTTACGGCTGCCAGTCATCCAAGATGGCCACCATGTCTAAAACAAGGTCAAATTTAAGGAAATTTCGAACAACATCCTCCGAAACCACTTATTCCATTCTTGTGAAACATCATAAACATGTTCCTTGGGTTAACCTCTATCAAGTTTGTGTTTTTCGTTATCATCGAATAATCAAAATGGCTGCCACAGCAACCCAAAGGTTACATAGAGTTATATAGGAAAACGTTAAAAATGAAATCTTCTCTGAAAACGCTTGAAGGATTTTGATGAAACTTGATCACAATGATCTTTGGGTTAGTCCCCCTCAGATTTGTGTTTTTGGGGCCTTCATCCGTGATGGCCATGGTATAAACTTAGGTCAAATTTAAGGACATTTATCAAATGACATATTATCACTTCTTCCATTCTAGTTAAGTATCATATACATGTTCCTGTTGTTGGCCTCTATCAAGGCTGTGTTTTTCGTTGTCAAATATTCAAAATGGTCGCCAAGATAGCCCAAAGTTTACATAGAGTTATATACTGTATTGTTTCTAATCCAGGGGCGTGACATTTTCTGAAAGGGGGGGGGCGCTTATTAGAACGCTTTTCGTAAGCCAGTACACATTTTAATTTCCTTATGCTAAAAAATGTGTTACTGAAATATGGAATTAAAATTCATAAGTATGTGTATACTGTTTCTTGGATTTTAACCACTTTTACACCTCAAGGTAAGATTATCTTTTTTAAAAGTTAGGGCGAGAGCGCTAATTAGAAACAATACGGTATAGGAAACATGTTTCTTGGGTTGGCCTCTATCATGTTTATGTTTTTGAATCACATCATACCAGTAGAGCATTTACAGGCCCACTTGGGCCTCTTGTTTTAGAGCATGCAATAGGAAATGCAATTTATTTTTTTGGTTTTACAGTTTTATATCTTGAAGCTTTATTCCTTTTTGAATTTTAATCACTTTTAATTTTGTACCAATTTCTGTCTACATTCTGTAACATTTGCATGACATTATATTTAAAACAGCATTGGGCACATAATTTAGCAATGGAGTTGATTAAATAGGGTTGAAACATTCAATTTAAGTTGTTCTGTGTGAATTCATGTCTTGTTTATGGAAAAGTTCCGACAGATCATGTGATGTCTAACAACGGGCATTACCTTATTTTGTGGAATCAAATCTGACAGGAAAGCTAAGAGTTCAAAGGTTAAATTGGATGCAAAAAGCTGTATCTTGTTGACATTCATGAACAATACAAATGTAAAATTTTCTCAACTGCTTCTTTTACCTACAAATCTCTTGAAGGTTATGTAGTGAAATTATTCCTTAAAGAAGTTACCGATTGAAGTAAGACACTGATCCTTTGAAAGTTTCTCATGAGCAGCAGTGCCAACTGCCAGTAATAAAGGTTTACTTTCAGCAGAATAAAAGTTAATCGCTTGGCTGGACTGAAATGAAAAAGAAATGCAACTCGGGAATTTCTGCTATATATTGTATATACTGCACGTAATAATGAAACTTTGAAGGAATACCATTTGCTGTGTTATGTGTTGTTTTAGTTTTCTTTTTTTTTCCGAAACGAAAGGTCTTACGTTGCCATGTACCTTTCGATTAACAGCAGCATATTGTGCATACAATATATAGCCGAAATGCCAGAGTTACGTTTCTTTTTCATTTCAGTATATATACCACTTCAGTATATATTAAAAAAAAAAAGCATTGACAGACTTTCAGAGAATGGAATGTTCAGTGCTCGTATCGAGGGCTCGATGCAAAACTTGCATCTTGTTCTTTATTTATAATATAGTAATAAACCAATGTATCTTTTTACTTTACAATATTTCTTGTTTTACTGACAATTCTGTAGGGTCGTCTTTTTGATCTTTTTCCTGGCATGGAACTGACACCTACTAACCCTGTAACTCTTAAGCCACAAACTACAAAATCTCCAGTTCAGGTAGTATACTCGATTATCCCTTTCATCAAACTTGTGAGCACATCATTTAAAAATAATCATTATCTCAAAACCTCAATATTATGAATACTTTTTTTAGACATGCTGCAGAACAAGAATGTATCAAGAAAACATATTTCCAGAAATTGCTTCACATAAAAGTTGTAATTGACAGGTTTCCAAGTAAATATTTTATCTGATTGAGAATTTGAGTTGGGAGATTTTGTGCTCTAAAGTTTGATGATTGCGAGCCCAAACCCCTTACTATGCTAGATAGATTGAGCTTGAGTGTCTTTTGTGAATTATGCAACACTAGAGGGTAGTAAAATTGGATTTTATATTAACAGATTAGTGGGTAGTAAACTTGGACTTTATATTAACAGATTTCTTACTACTACATGAATGCTAGCTGTTTAGTATTGCAAACTCAACAGTATAGCATGTCATCATTTATTTTATTTCCAGATCCCTCACTGAAAAATGCTACAGCAACAAAAATATCAGTGAGGAAATTATAAGTAATAGTCTAGGGTGTTAACAGAACAAAATAAAATGTTTGATTTCAGCTATCCCATCATTTACCCCAAAATATATGAGACAATTAAAGCGTGACAGATTTAAGGGTACAGCTTTAAAAAATCATGTTAATTAATGTTATTTTTACTGTAACCTTACCTACCCACTTCCTGGTGTTCATACACAGGTTTGAATTTTTAGCTCGACTGATCAGAGATCAGCAGAGCTTGTGCTGTGGTGTGGCATCCGTCCGTCAGTCCGTCTGTCCGTACTCCTCTACTCCTCTGAAACTACTGGATGGATATTCATGAAACTTTACAGAAATGTTGCCCATAAAGTCTAGTTGATCCTAGCAAAAATTCATGTTGATGTGATTCCAAGATGGCCACCAAAGCTAAAAATAGAGTTTTAAAATACAAGTTTGTAGTGACTACTTCTTGAAAACTATAAGTGATATTGATATGGGACTTTTTCTAAAATGATCAGCATGACATGATGTTGGTCCTTGTCAAAAATCGTTTTGATTCGATGTTAAACATGGCTGCCAGCGGCCATCTTTTTTTACCTAGAGTTATATAGTAAAAACTTGTAGCGACTACTCCTCTGAAACTACTTGACGGATGTTCATGAAACTTCACAGGAATGTTGCTCTTGATGCCTAGTTGATCCTAGAAAAATTTCAGGCTCGCCGGAAATTCAAGATGGCCACCACAGCTAAAAATAGATTTAAAATAAATAAGTTTGTAGCAGCTACTTCTTGAAAACTATAAGAGATATTGATATGGGACTTTTTCTAAAATGATCAGCATGACATGATGTTGGTCCTTTCGAAAATCGTTTTGATTCGACGTTAAACATGGCTGCCAGCGGCCATCTTTGTTTACATAGAGTTATATAATGAAAACTTGTAGCGACTACTCCTCTGAAACTACTTGACGGATTTTCATGAAACTTCACACGAATGTTGCTCTTGATGTCTAATTGATCCTAGCAAATTTCAGGTCGGCCGGAAATTCAAGATGGCCACCATGGCTAAAAATAGATTTTTAAAATACAAGTTTGTAGCGACTACTTCTTGAAAACTATAAGTGATATTGATATGGGACTTTTTCTAAAATGATCAGCATGACATGATGTTGGTCCTTGTCAAAAATCGTTTTGATTCAATGTTAAACATGGCTGTCAGTGGCCATCTTTGTTTCCATAGAGATATAATGAAAACTTGTAGCGACTACTCCTCTGACACTACTTGACGGATTTTCATGAAACTTTACAGGAATGTTGCTCTTGATGTCTAATTGATCATAGCAAAATTTCAGGTTGGCCAGAAATTTAAGATGGCCGCCATAGCTAAAAATAGATTTTTAAAAAATAAGTTTGTAGCGACTACTTCTTGAAAACTATAAGTGATATTGATATGGGACTTTTTCTAAAATGATCAGCATGACATGATGGTTATTCGAGTCGAACATTATTTTGATTCGAGGTTAAACATGGCTGCCAGTGGCCATCTTTGTTTACATAGAGTTATATAATGAAAACTTGTAGCGACTACTCCTGTGAAACTACTTGATGGATTTTCATGAAACTTCACACGAATGTTGCTCTTGATGTCTTATTGATCTTAGAAAATTTCAGGTCGGCCGGAAATTCAAGATGGCCACCATGGCTAAAAATAGATTTTTAAAAAATAAGTTTGTAGCGACTACTTCTTGAAAACTATAAGAGATATTGATATGGGACTTTTTCTAAAATGATCAGCATGACATGATGGTTATCCGAGTCGAACATTATTTTGATTCAATGTTAAACATGGCTGTCAGCGGCCATCTTTGTTTACCTAGAGTTATATAATGAAAACTTGTAGCGACTATTCCTCTGAAACTACTTAACGGATTTTCATGAAACTTCACAGCAATTTTGCTCTTGATGTCTAATTGATCCTAGCAAAATTTCAGGTCAGCCGGAAATTCAAGATGGCCGCTACCGCTAAAAATAGATTTTCAAAAAACAAGTTTGTAGCAACTACTTCCTGAAATCAAAATCACTCAGTAGAGCTTTAAGGTCATTGACCTCTTGTTCTTTATTGTGTTTGGTTAGCCGTAATATCCTCCAATGTTTGAAGAAACGACAAACGATCAGACAAGACAACATACAGAGGAGTGTCCGAAAATGTATGGACCACACCTTGCAGTATGCCACACTTCTCAGGGGTGTGATTCTTCCTCGAAATCGCTGATTTCCGTGGTTCCGATGGTCCGAGGGGTCACTTTTCCAATTCGTCCAGATCCGAGGAGTTTTTTTTTCAGGGGGGGTGAGGGCCGTAGTTTTGGCCGAAAAAATCCGACTTTTACACGTTTGCCCCGTAATATCCTGTAAAATCCGAGATCCCGAGATCTACACGTTTTACATCCTGGCAATTTCTCAATAGTTTTCTGTCGCGAGTTTTCATTGGTCTTTGTTGTTTATCTGATCCAATCAAAGCGCCTCTTGTAATGTGAAGCTGAGATAAAAAAAAAAAAAATGTCCGCTGTGAATTTGTTTGTTTTGTTTTGAGAGATGGTTACGCGGAAAACATGGCCAAAATCTTGGAAAGATCGGCGGACACACGAGAGATCAAAAAAATAGATAGTGATTGTAAAAATAAGTTTAAGTGGGAGTGGTTAGAAATCGTAAATAATGACGTACCGTTGAGTGTAAGCTTTCGGAAATAGTTAATACTTGATCTTTAAAATTTAGTCTTTGGAAATTTTCTCATTTTGATAAATATATCAGTTGTATTTCATTAGTCAAATAACCAATGATAATGAGATTAATTATTACAAATTACTTGATTTTCATCCATTTCTTTTAAATTTCTACAGTTGATACACTAACAATGATAATAAAATAGTAAAACTTACCCTTTTCTTGTTTTAAAATGTCACACCAAACAACCCATAAGCATATCAGAAATGGACTTAAAATGATTTAAAACAGCTAAAATCCAGGAGCTTTCGGGGGCTTCGCCCCCTGAACCCCTAAAAGGGCGCTGCCCCTTGACCCCGTAAGGGGACTTGCAGTCCCCTTAACCCCTCGCTCAAATTTTCCTCCCTTTTGTTCAAAGGCCAATCACACCCCTGAATGTATAAATTAGTACAAGCAAATAATCGTTTTTGTCGAGCCCTGTTAAGGATCTCTACTTAGCGATCACAATGTCATTTGGGTGTATGCATTTCAACTGTCGGTTCAAACGTTCATTCGTCCATGTGTCCGATTTTCATTTCTTAATGTCTCGCCAAATTCTACCAGAATAGATCCAACATCACAATGCACAATTTCGGGTTGTGGTGACCTACTTTCGCTGAAATATCTCCACTACGACATGCGTATCTTGCTTCTTTGTTGCAGGATTTTCACCAAACTTCACCGGAATGTTTCTTATATGCATCTAACATCATGTGCAAAAGTTTGAGTCACCGTGACCAACTTTGACAAACTATTTGTCACATCCAATGTCCACAATGACGTGTATCTTGTACACAATGTTGGGCTACTGTGACCTACTTTCAACGAAATAAAAGGTTACATTCGGTCTCCACTTAGACATGCATCCCCAACTTTTCATGACATTGATTTAATATATCTTTGGATTGACATTGTTGTTGGTCAGATAAAAAATCTGGACCTTTATAATAGGGCATGCCATTCAGGCCATCTAGTCTTACCTTCCATGTAAAATTACACCACACTGTGGCTTCCACCACAAAATGTTACTTCCACCACAAGATCAGCGGGTAACATACTGACATGTTGCTTCTGAGCAATCTTAGTAGTGTTTGTACAAGGTTATTCAGTTGTACATACCTGAATGTAGCGCTAGGGCTTTAAGGTTTTAAGGTATTGTGTAGGTGTTTCCCATTTTGTATAAAACAAAACATCATTCTTCAAACCGTTTTTCTTTTGTCGTATTACAGTAAATGTACTATATTTGTCTAGTACTCAAGACCAAAGCTAAAAATATTGCAGTAACTGTTGCTTTTTTTGACAATATGCAGTGTTACTTTAATACAAAAGACATTTGCATTTATTATGTAATCTGAATTTGATTTAAAAATCGCCTTTTTTGCCTATAAAAAATTATACAGTCAAACTTATATTAAGCGATGAAGGAGTGTCTAAAAATGGTCGCTTAATAAAACGGTCGTTGAATAGAACGAATATAAAACGAATATATCCGAAAATAGCGCTATCCGAATTTAAGTCTACCTATAAAGTACTGTGATGAAAGCGAAGGTAAGTATTCAATTTGGACATAATAAGCCGTTAATTAACGACTTGATAGTCCACTTATCTCATTAGCGGTCGCTTAATGATCAAAATTATTAATATTTGGTGTGAAAACTAACATGTTAGGCAAAAGTCGCTTAATGCACTTAAAATATAGAAGGTAAATGATCGGGGGAACTCAAAAGTGGTCGCATAAGACAATTGGTCGCTGAATGCATGTGGTCGCATGAGCAAGTTTGACTGTATTTAAACTCAGTGAATAAAGCCTTGCACTTTAGGGCTGCAGACCTTTGTGTCAAGTGATTTGACTTGACTCCCTTTCAGAGGCATAGAAAACTGGATCCTTCATCTCACCTCCCTCAAAGGTAGATGTCCCGATATGACCTTGTATGTGTTTGTTTCTTTCCCTTGTCAAACTCAGTCATGTATGCCTCTTCCCTATTTCCTTTAAATGTATGGAGCTTGCACTTGGGATTCCTGCTTTTTATATGGTATGCCTGCTAGATTAAACATTTAATGCTTTAAGATTGGATCAGGTCGTGTAGCAATTCGAATACTCTATGTCTACTTCTGTATGAGTAATCAAGTAGTCATATAGTAATTATAAAGAAATATGAAAATTGATTTACTTATATAATGATCATGGACATTACATTTTTTATATAAAATTATGTAGATTATAATTATAAATGAACATAAAAAGTATCAAAACTACTCCAGATACTAGAAAATATTTAGGATACGTCGCACGAAAGAAACGTCGCACGAAAGAAACGGGCCAGATAATAATTATGTCGGTTATTATGAGTTTCCCTGTTTCTTACGTGCAACTTATTTATTAGTGTATAGAAAAATTAGATATTTATAAACAGATATTTTATATTTATTCACTGAAAACAATTATGAACAGTCATTAAAGGGACAGCAGGCGATTTGATAGAGTGATTGGTGTCAATCAAACTTCAAATGGAAACCTTCATAATGTGCTTCAGTTTTATATAAAATGTGCATGCCTATGCATTACAGTAAGCCGCATATAACGTTAATGAAACTGTTCAGTCTAGAAATCTCGACGACTCGGTTGCGTTTTGTTGTTAAATCGCACAAATTAATTTAAATAAGGATAATATTGACAACAGTTTTACATATATTTCAAATAAAGTGTACGTATATCGCAAAACAAGAAATATAAGTGCGTTAAAGCATCATATGAATAACTATTAATGATTTATACCAGTGTTTCATTTTGCTGCGCATCCCGAGTCCCTGACTCACACTTTTTAGCTCTACTGGCCAAGGGCCAGCAGAGCTTATGGGATGGTGTGTTGTCCGTCTTCCGTCGTCCGTCGTCCGTCCGTTAACTTTTCTTCAAACGACTTCTCCTCAGAAACCGCTTGGCTAATTTTGACCAAACTTCACATGGATGATCCTTAGATGAATGCTTTTTAGATTTGTTAAAATTAGGTCAGCGCTACATCCAAGATGGCTGCCATTACCATATATGGTCGAAACCTTAAAAAATCTTCTTCTCCAGAACCTCTAGACAGATTTCAACAGTTTTTCTTTTAAAATGATCGCCAACGCCTAGACTATCAAGTTTGTTCAAATAAAGGCCCCGGGGTCAAAAATGGCCGTGCCCCGGGGGTCCAAAGTTTGTATATTGAGGTTTTGCATGTTTTTCATATAGACATGTAGGAAAAAACTTTAAAAAATCTTCTTCTCTGAAACCACAAGGCACAGAGCTCTCATGTATTACATGTAGCATCAGCTTATGGTCCTCTGCTAAGTTTGTTCAAATGGTGACCCTGGGGTCAAATTTGTCCCCGCCCCGGGGGTCACAGTTTAACATAGACTTATATAGGATTTTTAAAAAAAAAATTCTTCTTCTCGGAAACTACAACAGCCGGAGGTTTGATATTTTGCATTTACTATAAGCTTATGGTCCTTTACCAAGTTTGTTCAAATGGTGACCCTCGGGTCACATTTGGCCCCGCCCCAAGGTTCACATGTTTTACATAGACATGTATAGGGAAAAACTTAAAAAATCTTCTTCTCTGAAACTGCAAGAGCCAGAGGTTTAATATTTTGCATTTGCTATAAGCTTGTGGTCCTCTACCAAGTTTGTTCAAATGGTGACCCAGGGGTCACATTTGACCCCACCCCGGGGGTCACAGTTTTACATAGGCTTGTATAGGCAAAAATGAAAAAAAATCTTCTTCTCTGGAACCACATGGCACAGAGCTCTCATGTATTACATGTAGCATCAGCTTATGGTCCTGTACTAAGTTTGTTCAAATGCTGACCCTGGGGTCAAATTTGTCCCCGCCCCAAGGGTCAGAGTTTTACATAGACTTATATAGGATCTTTTTTTTTAAAAATCTTCTCGGAAACTACAAGAGCCAGATGTTTGATATTAAACATTTATTATAAGCTTATGGTCCTTTACCAAGTTTGTTCAAATGGTAACCCTGGTGTCACATCTTGCCCCGCCCCGGGGTCACAGTTTTACATAAATGCTTGTATAGGGAAAAACTGGAAAAAAATCTTCTTCTCTGGAACTGCAACAGCTTAAGGTTTAATATCTTGCATTTGCTATAAGCTTATGGTCCTTTACCAAGTTTGTTCAAATTGTGACTCTCGGGTCACATTTGACCCCGCCCCAAGGGTCACATGTTTTACATAGACATGTATAGGGAAAAACTTAAAAAATCTTCTTCTCTGAAACTGCAAGAGCCAGAGGTTTAATATTTTGCATTTGCTATAAGCTTATGGTCTTCTACCAAGTTTGTTCAAATGGTGGCCTATTGGTCATATTTGGCCCCACCCTGGGGGTCAGTTTTACTTAGGCTTGTATAGGCAAAAGCTTTTTTTTTTTTTTTTTAGTTTTTAATTTGATTTTTTTTTTTTTTTTTTTCAATTGCAATTTTTTTTTAATTATTATTATTATTATTTTTTTTAATTGTTCCAATTTTTTTTATTTTTTTTTTTTTAATATTTTTTTAAATTTATTTTTTAATTTTTTTATTTTTTTATTTTATTGATTTATTTATTTATTTTTAAATTTTTTTTTTTTCTATTTTTTTTTTTTATTTTTTTTGATTGATTTGAATTTTTTTTCTAATTTTTTCATTATCTTTTTAATTACTTGACACTTACTTTAACATTTCTTGTCGGCGCTACTCATCCTAAATGCCTTGTTGAATTTCGACGAAACTTGGCAGGAAGCATCGGTAAGATGTCTAGTTGTGCATATCACGCTTTTGTTCCAGTTCGCTGATTTTTGACGGAGTTATGGCCCTTTGACATTTTTATTTTAAATTTCTTGTCGGCGCTACTCCTTAAACGGCTTGTTGGATTTCTACGAAATTTGGCAGGAAGCTTCAGTATGATGTCTAGTTGTGCAAAGCGCGGTATATCAATGAAATCCTGGACAATTACGAAAACTAGCTAGATCTTGTTAGTAATAACAAAGTTATGGCCCTTGATTTGTTGAAAAATGCTATATTGTATTTTTCTTTGTTAAATCTATAGGAGAAGAGAGCTATATCTAGCTATATCTATCTAAATCTATAAGAGCTGTTTTAGCCAGTAGAGCGTCCACAGGCCCTCTTGGGCCTCTTGTTTCTGAGGACCCATCATTTCAAAATATGTGCATCCCGTGGGATGCATCATTTGAAATCTGAAAACTGAATTTAAGAAAATCTAAAATAGGTTACATGGTAACTTAAATCTAAAGGAGAAAATGAACATTTAAAATAAGGAAAATCAAAATCAATTGACCTAGCCTTTTTTCTAGTCCTTTTAATTTCTGTTTTGATCTTTCGACAAACTGTTGCCAACACCGTCACAAAATCTATTCATTTTCATTCATAACTGTCGCATGACATCTTCAAAATAATTTGACCAATCAGTGATCAATAAAATAAAAGACCTCCACATTCTGGTAGGGGGTAAACTCGGTGTTTATCGTTGGTGCTCAACTGACTTTAGCCCTTTATAAAACTAGTTTGTAGTGATAATTATATTAAAAGCCTTATTTTGTGTGTGCAACTATGTATCTCCTTTTGGTGTTGTCTGATTTTAAAACATCAATATGGATACATTTAATTTAAATCATGGTTTAATATTTTCATTTTTTATATAGAGATTGAGGATAAAGTCCGAGTAAACCCCTTTATTTTCACCTACTGAATATCTCAACCTACCGGAAGTTGACCATATGTGAAAGTTATGAATTGGGACTCATTGTTCTAATTTATGTGAGTTCTAGGGACTAATTTAGGCTGAATTCATAATAAAACACTGGTTATATAGATTATTTTTAATGAATTTTGCTTTAGAAAAAATCCTGGGACCCATTGTTTTTTAGTTGGGACCCATTGTTTTAAAATATGTGAGTCCGAGGGACTCATTAAAGCAGATTTCAAAATGAATCACTGTTATACAACAAAACTTGCCGAATCGTCTAGTTTCCCAGACCAACCTATTAACAATAATTAAATTGTACCGATTATGGGTCCTAGTTTGAAATGTTGAAATGGCACATGAACCTTGTATTCGTATTTGGATTGACACCCATAATGCTTCCAATGCTATAAAATAGTGTTTATTTACAATTGTTTTCCTGTGAATCAATTTCCAGCATAATAACAAAATTAAAAAGGAACTCGTCTAATTTTTATTTTATTTTAAATAAGATCCTTTTAGGAAAAAGTATAGGCATTTGAGGTTGAGTGACGGGTTTAAATCAGAGGTAAATAATCCACTGAAAATATAATCTTTATTTTTAGTTTAAATGCAACTACATGAATTTAAAGTGTTAAGGGTGCAGCAGCTTGAGGAGCACGTGGGGTTGAAAACCTATTAAGCCATGTGAATTAACTTAGACAATGGTGTAATATATTGTTGTATTTGTGTAGTTACTGGAGGAGGTGTGCCAGAAGCATGGCTGGGGTTCCCCCAACTACCAGCTGCACTCAACCATGGGACATGCCGGTAGTGGAGATGTGCAGCTCTTCCTGTATAAAGTAAGTCTTTCAGTACAAATTCATACCCATACCAGGATTAAAATATTTGTCACATCCAGTCCACTATGACATGTGTATCTTGCTTCTTTCTTGCAGGACTCTCACCAAATTTCACCTGAATGTTCCTTATATTCATCTAACATCTTGTGCAAAATGTCGGGCTACTGTGACCTACATTCAGCGAAATAAAAGGTTACATCCGGTCTCCACTTAGACATGCATCCCCAACTGTTCATGACATGACATTGGTGTTGGTCAAATTAAAAATCTGGACCTTTATAATAGGGCTTGACATTCAGGCCGTCTAGTCTTACCTTCCATGTAAAATTACACCACACTGGCATTATTCCACCACAAAATCTTATTTCCACCACTAGTTCAGCGGGTAACATATGGACATGTTGCTTCTGAGCAATCTTTGTAGTGTTATTCAGTTGTACATACTTGAATATAGCGCTAGGGCTTTAAGGTATTGTGTAGGTGTTTCCCATTTTGTATAAAACAAAACGTCATTCTTCAAACCGTTTTTCTTTAGCCGTATTACAGTAAATATACTATATTTTTCTAGTACTAAAGACCAAAGCTAAAAATATTGCAGTAACTGTTGCTTTTTTTGACAATATGCAGTATTACAAAAGACGTGCATTTATTATGTAATTTGAATTTGATTAAAAAATCGCCTTTCTTGCCTTTGTTTTAGCGGCCTATAAAAAATTATACTGTCAAATTTGACAAATCCTTCCAGATTCACGATAGGGTAAACTATGCTCTCAACCTAATAAACATCGGAGCTCAAAAATCTGAAATGTACAGGTACACATAGTAGATCGTGGGTCTAATAACACATTTGGAGGGATTCCTGTTGACCAAACAGCAGAAGAACCTTTGAACAAAGAAACACAGACAAAGAGAAAAGTTTTAGTCTGGTTGCCAGACAGAACTACTTCCTTGCTTTAGAGTTCAGAAGTGCATATATCTTACGAATCAAGTTGTCATAGACAACAAAGATGCACTCTAAAAACCTCCAACAGACAATGATAAGACATTGTATCTGTTAAAGATATGTTTGAGAGTTATTAATTAGAGAGGATTAATTCTGTTGGTGGTGAGCACAAGCAATTGATGAGCATTTCCGCAGCTGCATTATTTCCTCCAGATGTCATATTCGATATACTGCAAGCCAATGAAAATGGATGGAATGCATCTGAAGCACATCAAACCCTATCTACTAACTTGCACTGGCTATAACAGGTTCTTCAAACAAACGCATTGAAAGAAAAGAAAAACAAAATAAATTTGGCGGTAAAGAGTTGTAAGTGGCATGTGAAGTTGTTGGAAATTGTTTAACAAGGGACACTGCAAAATGTATAGAGAAATTAAATTCAATACATGAATAAGCTTATAAATGGTTCATTTTCTATGAAGCACATGCATGGACTCGATTATAAACACTGCTGAAACCAGACTTTCTCAAATGCCTTGAATGAAAGCCCAATTTACATGAAATGTGGTTTAATGAGAGCAAAGGTATAACCACCAACATGATCCACAGAATTTAGTCGCTACAATAGGTAATATAAAACAGCATACAGGTCGAACAAGAAATGTAGCTTTCACAGAACACAGTAAATCCAAAAACACGCACTGCTTTCAAAATAATGTAAATCAAAAGCAATTCAAAAAGTAGATCACAAACAAGGGTTGACAACATAGGTACCGCCTTGGAACAGTAGTTGCAATCTGGACCATCATGATCTGGAGGATAAACTGGTTCAAGGGTGCAACAAACCTCGTTCGTACCCTGCTATCATCCCTAAACATAAATCAAAATAATCCCCGCTAGGATAACACCTTACATTTAAGAAAAGAAATGTATAAAATGTATAACAAATAAATGAAACCTAACAGGATTATTTCAAATGTACTCAGTGACTTGTCAGAAGGCAACTTTTATACTACTTTTATTGTCAGAAGTCTGAACATCAAGAGGAACCCATTAAGGGAAAAACGGAGTGAAGGGCATATTGCCTTACAGAATTTAGAAACAGGCTGTCGGAGTCCCCCGCCTGTCCACTATATCTGAAATCTGACCGGAGCAATAGGACAAGGTGTATTAAAGCCAGCAATGAAGCTTATCGCTCAAGCCGGCTAGGCAAGATTTCTTTTAGCAACTAGAGATATAAGGGGGTAATAAATAGAATTAATTTACCTGTAAAATTATTCTTACAAACGTCGACATCCGATGTTGATGAATTTAGAATGCTGTCGAGATTTGTTGCATCTTATATTACTCATCTTCATATTACCTCATGAACATACTCAAAAAAACAAGAGTCTTCACAGATACTGCCATGCAAGAATCTTGAAAAAACAATGTGAAAGAGGTAATACCCAAAATCACGAAATTGTAGTTTTTTTGAATAGAGGGTCAAGCAGCTTTTGGAGAGAGCGAGAGAGACGGAGAGACTCCTGTTTCATTTTGTAACTAACCACCTCAGCTTTGGCCCCTAATGCATTCATCCCCCCCCCCCAGTTTCATTTTGTAGGTAACTATCTCAGCCGGGCCCCTAATGCACCCTCATTTCATTTTTTAGGTAACCATCCCAGCATTGGCCCCTAATGCACCGCCGTTTCAGCCAAACAAGCTGTGTAGGACCGTGGATGAGGCAAAGATATACGCTTCCGAGTTTGTTCTTCAACAACTGGGTATTCCTGTAGAAGGTGAGTGACTTGTGTGATTTGCTTTAGTGTGTATTTATAGTCTAGATAGCTGCTTGCAGTTTTTAAATTTTACAAAATTTTGATATGCATACAATACAGAGAAATGGTTTGAGAAGGGTATTTATAGAGTATAGTTGTGTAAACTGACGTGCGCGTCAGTCATGTTAAAAATTAGACAAAAATGTAATGCCATCTGAATGAAATCTGATAATCTGTCTGGAAACAACTCTCAGTTTCAGGACTAATTTTCAATATTATTTGCCGTTTTCAAAGGACGGGGACGAAGGAGAAATATTTAGTATGAATTAATATCGTGATGTAAACCCAACTGATAATGAATTGAAAGGTCGTTTTTTGGCTCCGTTTGGTCACGGGGCAAAGAATAGGGCCACTGCAGATCCCTTTGGAGGGATAGGCAGAGGGGTAGCATCCCCCCCAAATTCATGTTCATTTTATCATTTTTTGTTCATGTTCATTAAAGGTCTTCATCATGATCCCTGCATTGTTTCAGGTGCTATCTCGCTTGCATCAAAAGAGCAGTGGCAGAAAAACAATAACGTGGCTCCAGCGTAAATGGAGTTTCTACGATAGAATTTGCAGCAACTCTGCAGTTCAGGGTGAGAAGGTTCTAGGCCCATTTTCCATATTTTATCTCGATGTACATGGAAGATGAGCCTGGCATGTTCATGCCTTTTAGGCACCATATAACCTTTTCATGTGTTGGTGCGCCTTAAAACCCAATTCAATTCAATTGGTCTAATTTGTAATCTGCAATGAGCCTTCATTATTTCGAAGGAGCAGAAATCGGCAGAAAAAGGAAGTTTTGAGAATAAGTGTCAAAACAAGTTCTTTTTTTAATTAATTATTTGTGATATTATTCTATAGAGAATGTAACGTTCTGTGACAATATACATATTTGTCTAAATAGCGCTCATATTACATTTAGTAGAAATGTGTTCAGGCTAGTAAACTTATGCAAGTCACATGCCCGATGGGCTAGTAGTTCAAAATTCTTTTTGTGAAGTCTGCCCCAGACGGACACTTCCTGTGATGCAATGGATGTGCTACACCTATACAGTTCCTCCTTGTCAATTATCCGATGCAGAGTTTTGCCCCTTTTCATAATCTTTAACAATTTAAAAAAAAATCTGCTCCATAATCGATAAAGGATTGCACCCCATGTCTTCAAACTATATAGTAAGATATGCACACAGCAGGCGCCACAAGTGTTCCGTGGAACACCGTTCTAGTTAATGATTGCCAGATAAAAAATTGTTAAAAGGTGATGTTAAACCCCGTATATACATTTATCACGTAACATGCGGTGTGGGAGTGTAATAACACCATTCAGTATTTCTGATATTCCACTAGTGGTATAACATAACTTTAATGACGTCATGGACGACGCGTTAAGGCCATAAAAAAAAAATTGCTAGATTCTCATCATCGCCCGCCCCGAATTTTTAGTGCTGCCCCGAATTTTTTTATTGCCATTAAAAGACCGTTTTGTTCGGCATAATTTTACGAGCGCCCTAAATTCAATTTTCTAGTACCAGATATTCCGTATTATGAACCTGTCCTCTGTGATGCTTTCGGTGTTTCTGGTTTACAAGCAGTTCTGTAGTGAAGGAATGGTTTGGTTGTCAGTTTCCTGACACAAAATCATTAATAGAACTATACCATGAATTTATTTCTGGCTCGCTGGATAAAGAAACGTCGTTACCATTGGAAAACACCTCAATGAATGTTTAGGGTTGGTCGAAAAATAAAAAATAAGATTACACCCCCCGCCCCTATTTTAACAAAAATATGGATGAGAATCTAGCAATTTTTAGCTCTACTGATCAAAGATCAGCAGAGCTTATGCCATGGTGCGGCGTCCGTCGTCCGTCTGTCCGTTAACTATTATTTGTAGCGACTACTCCTCTGAAACTACTGGATGGATATTCATAAAACTTTACAGAAATGTTGCCCATGAAGTCTAGTTAATCCTAGCAAAAATTCATGTTGATGTGAAATCCAAGATGGCCGCCAAAGCTAAAAATAGATTTTTTAAATACAAGTTTGTAGCGACTACTTCTTGAAAACTATAAGTGATATTGATATGGGACTTTTTCTAAAATGATCAGCATGACATGATGTTGGTCCTTATCAAAAATCGTTTTGATTCGACGTTAAACGTGGCTGCCAGCGGCCATCTTTGTTTACATAGAGTTATATAGTAAAAACTTGTAGCGACTACTCCTCTGAAACTACTTGGCGGATTTTCATGAAACTTTACAGGAATGTTGCTCTTAATGTCTAATTGATCCTAGCAAAATTTCAGATCAGCCAGAAATTCAAGATGGCTGCCACAGTTAAAAATAGATTTTTAAAAAATAAGTTTGTAGCGACTACTTCTTGAAAACTATAAGTGATATTGATATGGGACTTTTTCTAAAATGATCAGCATGACATGATGGTTATCCGAGTCGAACATTTTTTTGATTCGACATTAAACATGGCTGCCAGTGGCCATCTTTGTTTACATAGAGTTATATAATGAAAACTTGTAGCGACTACTCCTCTTAAACTACTTGACGATTTTTTATGAAACTTCACAGGAATGTTGCTCTTGATGTCTAATTGATCCAAGATTTTTTTTAGGTCGGCCGGAAATTCAAGATGGCAGCCATGGCTATAAATAGATTTTCAAGATACAAGTTTGTAGCGACTACTTCTTGAAAACTATAAGTGATATTGATATGGGACTTTTTCTAAAATTATCAGCATTACATGATGTTGGTCCTTGTCAAAAATCATTTTGATTCGATGTTAAACATGGCTGTCAGCGGCCATCTTTGTTTACATAGAACTTAATAATGAAAACTTGTAGCGACTACACCTCTGAAACTACTTGACGGATTTTCATAAACTTCACAGGAATGTTGCTCTTGATGTCTAATTGATCCTAGCAAAATTTCAGGTCGGCCGGAAATTCAAGATGGCTGCCACGGCTAAAAATAAATTTTCAAAAAACACGTTTGTAGCGACTACTAACTGAAATCAAAATCAATCAGTAGAGCTTCAAGGTCATTGACCTCTTGTTTTATAATGGCCTAATGTACGTGTTATGACGTGTTGAAGCGACAGGCAAAATGCAATAAAAGTCGATATTGGGAGTTATGTGATAAATAGAATCTAACATTCGTTCTCATTCATTATTAAATTTATTAAACTCGTTAGCAAAAATGATATAATGCTCTGCAATAGCCTTGCATTATATCATTTTGCCAACTCGTTTAATAAATTCAATAATGAATGAGTACTCCTGTAAGATCCTCTATTTATTGACCCTCGCATAAAATTTTGGCAACTCATTGGTTCAGTGCGGTCACGTGGTGACCCCCTATTTTTCTAGAGTGGGTCGGTAGATTTCATAGAGGTATATTTAAGTCAATAATGTTTAAACTGTACCAGTCTTGACATCAATATCATGATGTCAAATTGCCCCTACAGAAATATGGAGGGTCAGTCGCTCAATAATTAATAATCTTTGGATGACCCTTGATTACAGTAACTGTTATAAATAGACCTATATACATGATAAATGAAAACAAAAGAAAGAAGAGAAATCTAGAGTTTCTCTAAACTTCCTAGACACTTCTGTTACTTTACATTTTGCAAGTTGCTTCATCGTGTTCATTGGACAATGTAATCAAAATGCATGGCTACTGAACCATCTTAATTCCTTCAGAAGTTTATAGGATCTTGAGTTGTATTCAGGGTTGAGAGATTTTATATGGGTTTACTTTGCTACATAGTTACTTTACAAGGGTAAAATAGTGAACTGTTAGCTGATGAAAGTTCCATAAGATTACGATCCCCTCCCCAGTTTTAATTGTAATGAAGACCTGTATTTTATAAATATATTTTTTATATTCTAAAAGCTAATGCTATGTTTATTGGAGTTAATATAGTGATATATTATCTATACACAGCTAGATTTTTAATATAGTTATATATTATCTATACACAGCTAGATTTTTTGTATCATTGAATTTGTAATGCAAATCCAAATGTATGTTATCTTGTCATTTACACTGATATTTAAAGTAGTGCAATGTATGCTATCTCGCAAGTAACAACATTATGCTGTATTGTTCTTCTAATGAAATATACGCT
Source organism: Cyrtodaria siliqua (assembly GCA_037043455.1). Lineage (NCBI taxonomy): Eukaryota > Metazoa > Mollusca > Bivalvia > Adapedonta > Hiatellidae > Cyrtodaria > Cyrtodaria siliqua. Next base: position 87,380 of record JAWPHD010007735.1, read on the forward strand.
TCTTACCTATACTCTAGTTGCTAGCTTGCCATTTGCTACTTGCTGCTTTATTTCTGCTAGGTGCGGAGCTGTTTACAGGACGACCTCTTGGTATTCCAATGTCCATGGCCCTCCCTAATGGATTACCTGCACCCCAACCACAAGACATGACATACGCTACGTCAATGCTCAAGATTCCTCCACCCCAACAAAGTAAGAGATAAGTACAGAATACCTTGTGCTAAGAAAAATAATAAATATATTAATGTAGTCATAAAGGATGAAAGCTGAAGTTGTTTTTTAGCTCTACTGGCCAAGGGCCAGCAGAGCTTATGGGATGGTGTGTTGTCCGTCGTCCGTCTGTCCGTTAACTTTTCTTCAAACGACTTCTCCTCAGAAACCGCTTGGCTAATTTTGACCAAACTTCACATGGATGATCCTTAAATGAATGCTTTTTAGATTTGTTAAAATTAGGTCAGCGCTACATCCAAGATGGCTGGCATTGCCATATATGGTCGAAACCTTAAAAAATCTTCTTCTCCAGAACCGCTGTACAGATTTCAACAGTTTTTCTTTTAAAATGATCGCCAACACCTAGACTATCAAGTTTGTTCAAATAAAGTCCCCGGGGTCAAAAATGGCCGTGCCCCGGGGGTCCAAAGTTTATATATTGAGGTTTTGCATGTTTTTCATATAGACATATAGGAAAAAACTTCTCTGAAACAACAAGGCACAGAGCCCTCATGTATTACATGTAGCATCAGCTTATGGTCCTCTACTAAGTTTGTTCAAATGGTGACCCCGGGGTCAAATTTGTCCCCGCCCCGGGGGTCACAGTTTTACATAGACTTATATAGGATTTTTTTTTTAAAAATCTTCTTCTTGGTAACTACAACAGCCAGGTTTGATATTTTGTATTTACTATTTACTTTTGGTCCTTTACCAAGTTTGTTCAAATGGTGTCCCTCGGTTTAATATTTTGCATTCGCTATAAGCTTATGGTCTTCTACCAAGTTTGTTCAAATGGTGACCCATTGCTCATATTTGGCCCCACCCTGGGGGTCACAGTTTTACTTAGGCTTGTATAGGCAAAAACTGAAAAAAATCTTCTTCTCTGGAACCACATGGCACAGAGCTCTCATGTATTACATGTAGCATCAGCTTATGGTCCTCTACCAAGTTAGTTCAAATGGTGACCCTGGTGTCAAATTTGGACGCGCCACGGTGTAACAGTTTTTTAATTTTTTAGCTCTACTGGCCAAGGGCCAGCAGAGCTTATGGGATGGTGTGTTGTCCGTCTTCCGTCGTCCGTCCGCTAACTTTTCTTCAAACGACTTCTTCTCAGAAACCTCTTGGCTAATTTTGACCAAACTTCACCTGGATGATCCTTAGATAAATGCTTTTTAGATTTGTTAAAATTAGGTCAGCGCTACATCCAAGATGGCTGCCATTACCATATATGGTTGAAACCTTAAAAGATCTTCCTTCTCCAGAACCGCTGGACAGATTTCAACAGTTTTTGTTTTAAAATGATCGCCAACGCCTAGACTATCAAGCTTGTTCAAATAAAGTCCCCGGGGTCAAAAATGGCTGTGCCCCGGGGGTCCAAAGTTTGTATATTGAGGTTTTGCATGTTTTTCATATAGACATATAGGAAAAAACTTTAAAAAATCTTCTTCTCTGAAACCACAAGGCACATAGCTCTCATGTATTACATGTAGCATCAGCTTATGGTCCTCTACTAAGTTTGTTCAAATGGTGACCCTGGGGTCAAATTTGTCCCCGCCCCGGGGGTCACAGTTTTACATAGACATATAGGATTTATTTTTTAAAAAATCTTCTTCTCGGAAACTACAAGAGCCAGAGGTTTGATATTTTGCATTTACTATAAGCTTATGGTCCTTTACCAAGTTTGTTCAAATGGTGACCCTCGGGTCACATTTGGCCCCGCCCCAAGGGTCACATGTTTTACATAGACGTGTATATGGAAAAACTTAAAAAATCTTCTTCTCTAAAACTGCAAGAGCCAGAGGTTTAATATTTTGCATTTGCTATAAGCTTATGGTCTTCTACCAAGTTTGTTCAAATGGTGACCCTGGGGTCACACCTTGCCCCGCCCTGGGGGTCACAGTTTTACATAAATGCTTGTATAGGCAAAAACTGAAAAAAATCTTCTTCTCTGGAACCACATGGCACAGAGCTCTCATGTATTACATGTAGCATCAGCTTATGGTCCTCTACTAAGTTTGTTCAAATGGTGACCCTGGGGTCAAATTTGTCCCCGCCCCGAAGGTCACAGTTTTACATAGACTTATATAGGATTTTTTTTTTTAAATCTTCTTCTCGGAAACTACAAGAGCCAGAGGTTTGATATTTTAAATTTATTATAAGCTTATAGTCCTTTACCAAGTTTGTTCTGGTGACCCTGGGGTCACATTTGGCCCCGTCCCAAGGGTCACATGTTTTACAAAGACATGTATAGGGGAAAAACTTAAAAAATCTTCTTTTCTGAAACTGCAAGAGCCAGAGGTTTAATATTTTGCATTTGCTTATTATAAGCTTATGGTCTTCTACCAAGTTTGTTCAAATGGTGACCCATTGGTCACATTTGGCCCCACCCTGGGGGTCACAGTTTTACTTAGGCTTGTATAGGCAAAAACTGAAAAAAATCTTCTTCTCTGGAACCACATGGCACAGAGCTCTCATGTATTACATGTAGCATCATCTTATGGTCCTCTACCAAGTTTGTTCAAATGGTGACCCTGGTGTCAAATTTCGACGCCCCTCCGGGGTTAACAGTTTTTAATTTTGATTTTTTTAATTAGATTTTTTTTAAATTAATTTTTTTAAATTTCAATTTTTTTTATTTTTTTTTACATTATCTTTTTAATTACTTGACACTTACTTTAAAATGTCTTGTCGGCGCTACTCATCCTAAATGCCTTGTTGAATTTCGACGAAACTTGGCAGGAAGCATAGGTAAGATGTCCAGTTGTGCATATCACGCTTTTGTTCCAGTTTGCTGATTTTTGACGGAGTTACGGCCCTTTGACATTGACATTTTTATTTTAAATTTCTTGTCGGCGCTACTCCTCTTAAATGGCTTGTTGGATTTCTACGAAATTTGGCAGGAAGCCTCAGTATGATGTCTAGTTGTGCAAAACGCGGTATATCAATGAAATCTTGGACAATTTCGAAAACCAGCTAGATCTTGTTAGTAATGACAGAGTTATGGCCCTTGATTTGTTGAAAAATGCTATATTGTATTTTCCTTTGTAGCTATATCTATCTAAATCTATAAGAGCTGTTTTAGCCAGTAGAGCGTCCACAGGCCCTCTTGGGCCTCTTGTTTTTGTTTTGTTTTGATTTTTTTTTGATTTTTTTTTAAATTTAAATTTTTCTTTTCTTTCATTGTTTCATTTTAGGCCAAACAAAATGAATACTCTGTTTCCGCTAACCCGACCGACCCTATTTTTTTCCGCCGACCCTAAAGTTTTTTTCATCGTTTTTGTAATAAAAAATATGTTCGATCGTTTTTGCTCTTTTCTATTCCTTTCCGCATAATATAAATCTTTCCGGTAATTAGTCATCCCGATACTTGAAACGCATGTCAATATTTTTTAAAGCGTATACCAGGTGTCCTTACGGTGACCATGTTTTTTGGAAAAATTCGTTGTCAGCTCTGTTGATTTTGTCCCTAATTTTAACGGCATGGTAACACGTTTACTGCTGGTTACGTTTGACAAATGCAGACATTTTCCTTGATTGAAAAAACTGTACCCAGTTAAGAATTGAAGTAGAATAATTGACATTTTTTCGGAATATCACGGTAGCAATGCAAAACCCGATAGGTGGCGCCGTGTAAGCTATATTTAGAATTTAGGAATATCCCAACCTGGAATTGGGTACTTCAAATTACGCACCTTTTAAGTGCTAAGACACTAAAAAGTGAAACTTTTTATGTTGAATATAGGAAGAAAACACTGCATACTTTACGTAATTGACCTCTTGGCTTTTGTTATTTATTGGTAGATGAAAAATAAATGGAAGCAAAGTGCGGTTTTTGGAAGTTCAGTATTAAATCGGATGATTACGCTGTAGTTTATGTACAAATAAAGTACTTCAATACTTAATCCTCAATTTGTTTTATATTTAATCTCATAAAAATGACGTACTCGTGGTGTATTTGCGTATTTTCCAAAACCTTCTAACATCAGAAAAGACAACTCTTGTCATGTGACTGTAATGCGCATGCGTGATACTACAAACAAGCTCGTCTTTTCCGAGTCTTATTTCGAACTAGAAACTTGTTCCGACTAATAATTCTCATGAATTCTTTAGTGAAATAACACTTTAAATATTCATACACATGTTATCATTCATCCAGAGAGAACTTTTGGCTCTTTAAGTCTAATTTACTCAGTTTTCAGAATTGTTCAAATTTGACCTTGACATTGTCACGATATGTTATGTAGGCCATCTAACGCGAGTACTCATTTGTTTACATAGCAAAGATGACAGGTTTAACACCAAATTGTGGAAATAGTAGCACATAATTGAAATATAAGGGAAAGAAACATTCATTTGACACATTACTTTGTAAATAAACATCTGTATGATTTTATTGCAAGGGAAAAACAATATTTATCAGCTAGGTTGCTTTTTTCAGATAAATTGGTAAAAAGGCTTATTCATTTGGCAATTGTTGGACACAAACATTTATTTTTTTGGCATGTGGGGTGGTTCATAAACTTACTTTTTTTCCTCAATAGACTATTTTGATGATACTATTTAGAAAATACTAATCAGTTTCCCAATATTTTCTAATTTGAAAAATGCCTTTGCATTGCTAATCACGGTGTGCATCTGTCTTTGACATTACAATTCTGAGTTAATATTGTATTGGATCATTTTAATTTTGCTGGAAATCAGTGTATATAGATCTTTTACTGATATTGTGAAAAGTGAAAATCTACAGTTGCTTGGAAAACAATGAAGAAAATGTATTTGAGTCGGATCTGAAATATTTGAGTCCATCTCAAATTCATTTTCTTAAATCTTGGTAAAATAAATTATATTTATAGAGTAACAATTTGAGTACTTGAGTTAAAATATAACAACAAACTCTACTATAAATTTTATATATAAATGTAAAAGAATATCTATTATTTCGGTTACTATTTGATATAAAAGACATTTTGAGTCCAGTTAAAATCTCAACTTGAGTTTATTCGTGATACTAATTTATGCCTGATCTAGCTCATTTAATATTGAACTTGTTCTAGAGGTTTATATTGATTTTTTTTAAATATTTTGATTTTTATTTTAGTGTGAAATAAAGAGACAACAAATCTTTTTTAAACTTGTTTATATTCATTTATTCAATAAAGTATGTTTTAATACAACATATATTGAAATACAATGATATTACGTAGAAAAAGGAACCTATAAAGTCCTACTATTTTATATCGCGTAGAAAAAAAAAAAAAAAGTTGTGCCAACCTACCTACCTACCCTATTTTTTTTCAAGACGTTAGCGGAAACGAAGTATTCATTTTGTTTGGCCTTATTGATTTTTTTTTTTTTTTTTTTTTTTAAATGTTTTCATTTATTTTTATTTCTATTCTATTTTGATTGATTTTTCTTTTTTTTTTTTTTTTTTTTTTTTTCATTATCTTTTTAATTACTTGACACTTACTTTAAAATTTCTTGTCAGCGCTACTAATCCTAAATGCCTTGTTGAATTTCGACGAAACTTGGCAGGAAGTATCGGTAAGATGTCTAGTTGTGCATATCACGCTTTTGTTCCAGTTTGCTGATTTTTGACGGAGTTATGGCCCTTTGACATTTTTATTTTAAATTTCTTGTTGGCGCTACTCCTCTTAAACGGCTTGTTGGATTTCTACGAAATTTGGCAGGAAGCCTCAGTATGATGTCGAGTTGTGCAAAGCGCGGTATATCAATGAAATCTTGGACAATTTCGAAAACCAGCTAGATCTTCTTAGTAATAACAGAGTACGGCCCTTGATTTGTTGAAAAATGCTATATTGTATTTTCCTTTGTTAAATCTGTAGGAGAAGCTATATCTATCTAAATCTATAAGAACTGTTTTAGCCAGTAGAGCATCCACAGGCCCTCTTGGGCCTCTTGTTTATTTTCTGGTTTCTCTGATTCTGGTCACACTTTCAGATGGTACGTAATATTTTATTTTTTCTCGGCATATGAAGAGTAGTTTTACAACTGTTCGGCCCGGTGTTGGTTTAATGTGACTGGAAGGATAATCAATCATGATATTTGGTTCTTTAAACTCAATTTTGCATAGATCTATGGGTGGATGTTCAATTTCAAAAGTGCCTTCCTGGGGTCCCAATTGTATGTTTTAATGGAATAGCCCTTAGTTGCTCAGTGGATAAGGACTTGCATTTTAGAGCTGCCGATCACGGATCTCTTAATACATGGGTTTGAGCCATAGCGGTGGCATGTGACAGAGCTTATTACTGAGAATTTATTGTTATTTAAGTTAGTTTTTGGTCGTCATCCGTCAACAATTGCTTTTAACGATATCTCATAAACCGATTTTGATAGAACTTAACATGAATCATACTTAGCTCAGTGCCTTTCAACGTTAATACAAACTAGGTCAATCCCACATCCAAGATGGCCTCTGTTTAATACTATAAATTGTCAAAACCTTAATTTTTTTTTGATGAACAGCTAAACAGATTTTGAGTTTTCTTTATAAATGATCACTAAACCATAGACTCGTATGGTAGTCAAAAAAATTCCCTAGGGTCAAAAATTGTTGTGCCCCTGTGGGGTCCAAAGTTTGCACACAGAGATTTTATATAGACTTACATTAGTTTATATGTTTTACATAGACTCATATTTATAAAGGTAAAACAACTTGAATAGTCTTCTCTTCTGAAACTGCAACGCATACAACTGGTATATATTGCATGTAGCATTAGCTTTTGGTCCTCTACAAAGTTTGTTCATCATACAGTGCTGTCTCTAATAGCCGGCAGCCGGCTATATTCGCCATCTGTGGCTATATTTGCCGTCTGTTTTGAATTTGGAACCGGCTGTAAACAATTTTTTTTAAATCGTTATAAAATATTAGGAAATTATTTCATCATCTGAATGAATCATGAAATAACTAAAAATCCTGACCTTAATTAGCACCAAAAACAGGAAATTGCATGTAATTAGACCTCATGCTTATCCGCAGGGGAGAATGCCCAGCAGACCCCCTAATAACCTCTCTCGCTTTGCTCGATCACTAATGGTAGCCGCCTGTCAAATTAAAGCAGCCACTTGTTTCAAAAATTAGAGACAGTCGTGTATGAGGTCACATACTTACATAGATATATATCTAGGATAATCTTTGAAAAAAAACACACTGAAACTAGAAAAAATATAATATTTTGCATGTAGCATAAGGAGCACAGGGTTATAGTCCTCTTCCAAGTTTGTTAAAGCACGTTGAGGCCATTGGAATTCTTGTTTTTAGCTCGATTGATCAAGATCAACAGAGCTTACGACGTGGTGTGTCGTCCTTCTGTAAACTTTTTTTGTGGCGACCACTCCTCTGAAACTACTTGACGGATTTTAATGAAACTTCACAGGAATGTTGCTCTTGATGTCTAGATGATCGAAGCAAAAATTCAGGTCGACTGGAAATTCAAGGTGGCTGCCACGGCTAAAATAGATTTTAAAAATGCATGGCGACTACTTCTCAAAAACCACAAGTGATATTGATTTGGAACCTTTACCAAAATGACTGCCAAGACATTTAGTTGGTCCTAGCCAAAGTTCATTTTGATTGGATGTCCATGGCTGTCAGCGGCCATCTTTGTTTACATAGAGTTATATAGGAAAAACTTGTGGGGTCTACTCGTATGAGACTACTTGATGGAATTTCATGAAACTTGACAGGAATGTTGCTCTTGATGTCTAGTTGACCGTAGCAAAAAATCAGATGGGTAGGAAATTCAAGACGGCCACCACTGCTGAAAATAGATTTAAAAAACAACTTTGTGACAACTACTTCTCAAAAACTGTAAGTGATATTGAATTGGAACCTTTACCAAAATGACTGGCACGACATATTGCAGGCTGATCAGGGTTTACACTGTCTGGGTGCTCATCAGTCATTTGACCGAAACACCCCTTTGTACTATAAATGGACCGGTCCTAGAAAAAGAATGAGAATATATCATAGGATTTTAAGATTTTGTTTTCATTCTGATTTTCCAAATATAACCACTGAGGCAAGAGCACTTGTATTGGTGAGATAGCAACCTGATTCTCGGGAGAAATTGCACAACATGACCTGTGACCTGGTCACACACCTGCTATATTTATGTTACAAATGGGTGATTTGCAGAAATTATTGTTGAGCAGCAAATATACTAATATACTAAGGTTGATGTTGTAAGGGATTTAATTGATATAGCTTTACAATTAAAATTTGTGGTAGCATAATGACATTTTTATAAGCTGGAAAAAGATATATTCTTTAGACTAGAATAAAATTTAATGAGATTATAATGTTGCATAGGTAATGTTGCATAATAAATCGTATTTGCTCTTCATGTCTAGTTGGTCCTAAGTAAATGCCTAAAATTCAAGATGACTGCCATGGCTAAAAATAGATTTTAAATACAATTTTGTGGCCACTTGTCTAAAACCATATGTGGTATCAGTTTGGTACCTTTACCAAAATGACTTTCATAAAACTTTACAGGAATGTTTGTTTTGATATACATTTAGTCCCAAGTAAAAATCAGGTTGGCCAGAAATTCAAGATGGCTGCCCCAGCTTAAATACAAGTTTGGGGCAACTAGTAAAATATCATAAGTGGTATTGATTTGGAACCTTTACTAAAAGGCCTAACATGAGATGTAGTTGGTCCTAAACAAAATATGTTTTGATTCCATGTCAAACATGGCTGCCATCGATCATCTTTTTTGTACAGAGAGGGATATAGTAAAAACTTGTGGCGACTTATTCTCTGAAAGTGTTTGTCTTATTTCCATAAAACTTTACAGATCTAGGTATCAAAATCTATCAGTAGAGCTTCAACCTCTAGTTCTATTTGCCAAGGTCATCTTGTAAGCTTTGGGGCCATTACACCCTAAACGGCTCCCTAGTTGGGTATTATCTCTATTTATGCTCATTTGATAATTCAGTCACTCTGGACCACTTATAATTCTCTCTTGACATAAATAAAAAGTTAATTGTAAAATATTTGGCAAAGATGTTAAACATTTGTATTGTTGAAAATGTGCCAATTGTGCTTACTTGTTATTAGGGCTTTTCCATTAAAACATACCCGGGACTCCAGGAAGGCAATTAATAAACATCTATGGGTGAACCCTATTTTCCGAAATTTGTTTCTTTCAACTCAATTTTGCATCTTCATGTATGGGTGGGTGGTCCCATGTATGTTTTAATGAAATAGACCGTTAACAGAATGAGTGTGCCTTTCACAGTCTTCAAAGAAAGAATGTTCATTGATTTAAATTGTCAACATTTTCTGGGGCTAGTAAAAAGTACACAGTATATTTCACAGTGAATTTGAGATGATGTTTTTGTTTTCAGTGGCTGACCAGTTCTACCATCACCATCAGCCAGGGTTCCCGACTGGCCCGCCGGTGACCAGCATGCAGGCACAGTACTAATGTGACGGCAAAACCAAATATGTGATAAATAGACTGAAGAGGAGAAATTGTGATATTAAAGGGACACATGGCAATCTTGAGTTTTATTCAAACATTAAAATTTGTCTTCAATTTACTTACCCTTCGTCATTTTGACTTTAAAACTGCTTGCATATAATTAAATAAAAAATTGAGATTTCAACTTTCTTCACTATTTTACCAAATTTTTAAAATATATTACTGGTGCAATATTATAAAAAGTTAGTTATATATGCAAAAATAATTTGCTTTGAACTATTCTAATGATTGAACAAATGCAAGTTAAGAGGAAAACTAACGGGACGCCGTGAGTTTTTAAAAAATAAATCAAGATTGCTGTGTGTCTCTTTTAAGAAGAAATTCAAAAATATATCTGTTGTGATATTCAGAAGAATTCCAGACAGTTTTGTACATACCGTTGTATCTGTCATATATACCTGCAGATTACTATGAAATATGTATTTGTATTTCAGAAGGTTAGATTAGGAAAAAAACAATACTAAGGAATTTTTTCAAGTTTTGAACATATATTGGGCAGATGGGTGGGTGTACTTTTAAAATACATATCGTTGCTATATTTCATTTTAAATTGAAATATTAGTCATGAAAAAAGTTTCATTTTGTAAAGCTTTTACCCAAACCCATGTTGTAGATTAGGCCAAAATAAAATAGTGTTGTGGTTTCAGTTCCCTGACAGACCCTATTTTTTTCCTCATGTCCATAAAACATTTTCAAAGTTTTTGTCTTGTTTTTTGTTTAAGAAATACTTTTATAAATAAAAAAAAAAGTTGGAATGTCAGAACAAAGGCCTGAACCTTTAATTTTACAACATTACAGATCAGTTTGAAAAAAAGGAAGAAAATCGGACTTAACCTAATTATTTTTAACATTAAATAAGAGCAGCCACAACATTATTTTATATTGTTCTTGGGTAATAATGTGAAGTTGTTTTGTCACAAAAGAAACAAAAAATGCAACAACATGGTGCTATGCATGTTAATAAGTCTGTGTTATGTGTAAGTGAAAGTATTAATATCCTTTTATAAGTTCCTTCTTTGTATTTCTGTTATTTTGTTTGATTTAGTTAAATTTTGTTAGTTTTGTTAATACTTTAAATCGCTCGTAAATGAAGAAAAAGCTCCATTTTTTGTTCACCACACCAGTAGTGCTAAAGGTTCTTGTTTATACATGAATTTATTGTTGCGCTCTAGATAGGGAGATGTGAATAAATCAAATTTTATTTTCAGAAGAAAGAACATAATTTGAAAGGATAAAACTTGAAAAAGTGCTTTCTAGAACATTCTTCATAAAATAGTAGTTAAACTTGGTTGAATAATCGTTTTCATTTAAAGGGAGTATAAGCACAGTCAAACAAGCTATTTATTGAGAGCTCTAAAAAATGTGGAAAATGGTGAAAGAATCAGCATCATGGGACAACGAACAAAGAAGATATGACCATTTGAAGGTTGCTCTTAAACCGATAAGAAAACGCCTTTTTGAGAGCTATGAAGTCATGGTTCTAAATTACCATATAGGGCATATTGATTAATATCATTTAAAGCCAAGAAAATGAATAAAAAATCATTAATGGATCTTGCAATGCATTATTACACTTAGTGTACTTATTTTGAATGCAGTTGCTGTGATTTTGTACCTATAAATCAATTAATTATCATATTGATAAATTTTCCATAAATTATATTTGTTAATAAACCATAGAACTGTGATGTCATACATTTCAAAATGCGGCTTCCATGTCCATTTCAGAAGAACTCTCTAATGGTCATATCTTTTTTTATCATCCGATTTTGATACTTTCTTCACCATTTTCTAAGTTATTCAGAACTCTCAATAATAAAGATTATTGGACCGTATGCCTACATTTCCTTTAATATCTAAAACTCTTGACCTTTATTGTAGTTTTACATGTCCGATACGTTCTTTTGTTTATGTTCATGTGAATATATTGTTTGTATTTTTGTCCTGCACTTTTATTTATTATTTTTACAAGACTCAGTCATATCTTTTTATACATTTTACATGCACAATGAATCTTAATGGAAGAGTTGAATTTCCACTTTGGGAATTAAATTTTTGTTTAACAACAAAAATTTTGATTTAGTATTTGATTTTTTTTTAAAGTGAAATGTGCCAAAGCATAATTTAAATAATGACAAAAAGGAGACTAAATTAAATGGCATGTGACCGGTAACAGCTTGCTCTATTCTGTTATTAAAGTACACACGAAGAGGAATGGAAAAGTATTCTAGAATATTTAAACAGGTTGTAAACATGTTTTAAAGTCGATGAATACCAAAAGTGTGCTGAGATATACACATGTTATTTGTTAGTTGTTTTTTGACATTATTTCTTTTTTATGTTTACAAAGTCCCGAAGAAAGTTGTGTTGTGATGCCAAATATGACGAGTGTTGATGCCTGCTTCATTTGGCAGAATTTGTAACACTGATTAATTTTATAGCAGAATAACAGACTTTTGGTAATTTTTCAAGGATTTTCTCTAAGATTTGGTTATGCCATTGAAACCTGTGTGATTTCTTGAGTGGTGGCAGTAAACAACATGTGTCTCCAGTGTATTATATACTCGCGTTAAAAAACCCGTCCGCAGGGTCGTTGCATTTTATAAAGGGGGACGTTTATATGAGGCCATAAAACATGAAAAAAAATGGCCTCTTAACACCACACCTTTGCAAGGTGGGGAGGAAACTGAAGTATACGGTAAATAAAATGGCTGCAACAGAATTTGCAGCAACTCTGCATTGCATATCTACAGAGAAGGTTCTATGCCTATTCTGCGTATTTTTATTTCAATGTAAATGGAGGATGGGTCTGAAATAGTCGCTCATGCTTTATGACCATTTGTGGTTCATGCTTATGACCATTTGTGTTGATGTGCCTTTAACATTTTTAAACCCAATTCAATTCAGCAAAGTTTAAATGCAGTTTCTAACTAATCGTAAAGTTAAAAACTATTATTTTACAACTTTAACTGCATTCAGCCTAATAATTGATCAGTTGTGAACATTTTGCTAAATGAAGCCGGATAGGAAGCAGTAAGCATCCAAAGGTTTTAGTCATGAGATTGTTTATGCTGTTTGCTTCATTTTTTTACAGCAAGCGCAACGGTTTTTATTTTGTATTTGTTATAGACGGGGACGGTCAATGCAATGTTTCCCTGTGAATTGCTCAATTGTTTGTTGTTGAAATTGGTGTGGTTACTTTCAGAAAATAATGTAGGCAGCTGGTACAGATATGTTGATCATTTGATTGAAAAAAGAAAAGAAAAATAGGATGATTTTATTGTATGAGATTTATTGTTTGAATTGCCCATTTTACACCCCAAAAAAAATTGATGAAAAAAAGTTAGACATTTGTGGCAAATACCAGATATTGGTTTCTTGCAAGTGTTTGCTACAGATTTCCGTATTTTTTTCGCAAAATGGGCAATGATTGCTAGTGGTAGCTTAACATGATTTTAATAATAGAAAATGAAAGCATCATGATTAATTAGACGATCAATATGCTTGTTAAGAAGCCAATTATAAACACACCATTTGGATGACTAGGATTTATTTAGCCTCTGTAGCATGACCTCTGTTTTACCATGTCTTTAAAGTTTTTCTTAAATCTTTACCATCTCTAACAATTGGAGTAGAAATGCATACTGTGTTTGACTAGAGGCACTCAAACAATATGAACAACAAAACGGGTCTGTCTAAAATATCTTTAATGGCACTGAACCATTTTGAAATGTTCATATTTGGTCAAAATCATCTGATCTTACCACATGCATATCATTGACATCTTCAAGTTTATAGATTATTTAAAGTTATTTCTTGTTAAAAAATGTTAAAAAAAGATAACTAAAAAGTCTCAAATTTACAAGAGTTCAGTAGAGAAGGTGTAAACAGAACAGTGGCCATGCTAAAGAACTTGTAAAAACCCTTGTCATCCAATTTCATGTTCATGAAACTTTTCCATGTTTATAGAACAATCTAAAAGCCTGTTTTTACATATTTTAATATGATTTATTAGCAGGAAATACTTTTAATTTAATAAATTCTTCTCAGAAGGGAAATAGGGATTTTGTAAAAATAGAGTTGAGCTTTTATTTGTAGGTCAGCAAACTCAAATATTTCTGTTATATCTCTAAATTGTAGGGGAAAAATCTCTAAATTGTAGGGGAAAAATTAGCCTTTCTTTATATCCAGTGGTTTTTGACGTATGCATTAATTACTTTTTATTTTGTAAATTGTGAAAATAATTTGATTAAAAAAAGAAGTTTTTAAAACAGTCCTAATATTTTCATGTTGAAAAGTTTCATGAATTTGATTTTAAGGATAGATACTAGCAAGCTTCTGTTTGATCAGTGTTGTGATTGTAGGGACAAAGGACATTCCAAAATATTTCCCTTTGTAACTCTTGCCATTTTGATTTTTGTTTTATCGTCACATACCTGTCAACAAGAGTGAGACGGGGGAGGGGGGGGATTCTGAAATGATTTATTTTTTCAATAAGAGCTAAATAAGAACGTTTACAGTTGTTAAGAGTGATTTGCCTTAAAGAAACTAACCTGCCAAATAACGGCAAAAATACACTACAAAACAGTGTATCAAAACTCTGTCTTGGTGTTCATGTCATATAATAATGTATATGTGCCGATTAAAAGTATAGTTCTTTTCACGGGTTCTTAAAATATCTATGATTGAAAAAGATGAGTTTGTAACTAATTTGACACTCCAGTTTTCATGTTTGGCTTGGCTGGTTTAAGTGGTTTATATTGTGTCTTTTCAAAATATGTAAGTTATATACATACCTCGTCATCGTTAGGTTTAAAAATGGTTAAATACATCTGTTGTAAAATTTGCATGTTGATGGCGGGATGGCTACTTCAAAATGTGGGAAAATATCAACTACAGTTGTTTTTAAAATGATATGCTTATGACCTGGGTGATTTAATGTATAAGTCTCCCTTCTGAGTGGACAGGGTATGTTGACTGATTATCTTGATTCATTTGCACATGATTTTTATATTCACAATTTTGTTCAGTGTCCGTCTTAATTATATGTGTGGATGAAGCGTTGATAGTGACTCTTAAACGTCTGTTGACACAACTTCTGAAGCTCAATGTAGTATAGATTGGTACTGTTCTTATTTTAATTGCACTTAATTTTTATGTTATTTTAGTTTTAATTTTGTTTATATTTTTGTTTTATTGAAAAGCAAAGACATGGGACACCTTTGCATTATTATTTTTTTTTTTTATACGTTTTGAGATCCTCTTTTTTCAATTTTAAGAATGCAGTATTTCAACATTTGTAAAACAGCATGTATTCTGTTGGATAGCATGCATGCATGCATGTCGTTTAAAATTTTATTTTCCCATTTCTTTTCTTTAATATGATTGTGGTGTAGGGTTATTATAGTATTTAATTCTAGTGTAGTTGAAAGGGACACTCGGCAATTTTAAAAGCATGAAAACACATGCTCAAATGTCTTCTTTTGGTCCGTCTTAACTCTTTAACTACAATTAACTGAATTGAATAGAATTCAGTTTAGTAATAACAAAACTTGATTGGGTTTTTACTCTGGTGGAAATATATCAAAATTGTCATGTGTCCCTTTAATTTTAGTGTAGGTTGTGGAATATTAACCAGGAGCTTACATTACGATGTGCCATATATACAATATATCCATTTGTGTAATAGATAAACACTTCAAATACTTAATCATTCCAAGTTTGATATCATTTGAATTTTGTTTTCTTGTTCTAGGATAATGATCGAGGACTTGCTGCAACACTATCTTATCTTGTTCTGTATTTATAAACAGTTCACCCTCAATACGTATACGAAGAAAATCTGGGTTATAAGGTTTATATGTACAGTACTAACACTGTCCGGAATAGATTTTTATTATTGGTCTTTTATGCTAGAAGTGTATTCTGAACCATGGAAAAAGGAAAAAGAGCTTTGAGTGTTCATTTACACAACTAAGTGGTAACACAGATCATAATTATATCCTAGTTAAAAAAAAAACAATTTTTAAATCAAACATTTTTATCACAATATATATCCAATCAGTGTATTTACAATCATGATGTACCATAACCGCATTCTTTTATGTAATATAACCAAATCACATTCTTAATATATAGATATATATAACCAAATTACATTCGAATATATATACACATATTTTATTCTATATCAAAATCATCTGAACAATACATTCCAATGTCATAATGCATATCAAAATGAGAAGGTAAACCATACAACCGTAATTGTTGCAGCTGGAATAGCTATACTGATGGTGCTAAATGTTGATTGCTACAAGCTGATTGGTTAGTTTCTACTTCAGCCAGTTGATTAGTTAGTTTCTACTCCAACCAGTTCATTGGTTGGTTGTTTTAACTAGAACAAGTCGGTTGGTTAAACTGATTGGTCAGGAGAGCACTTATGCTATCTGATTGGTTAGTTACATCTACTGAAGCAAGCCGATTGGTCAGAAGCATATACTAGACAATCTGATTGGTTAGTTACATCTTCTTGAGGACGCAGGTTTGGTCCTTTTATGTACTCAAGCAAGTTAATTGGTTATTAACAACTTCAGATAATTATTTTGTTACATTATGTGCAATAAGTGAGGAAAACTAATAAAAAACTGCTGAAGTAATTTGTTAATCGAACCCTGTGGGCTGGTAGAACAATTGCAGCAACGGTATTGATAATAATTTTATCAGCTTGTAGCAATCAAATATGTTGTAGACGAAGACATTTTTACTTCCATGTGTGCTGCTAGTCTTCCTTTATATTGTTGTTATTGAAGTGAATTCAGTGTGCCAGTAGTTTTATTTAACTACACAATCTAAACCAAAGAAAACTCAGGTACAGCATTTTACTTTTTAATATATGAAAGGTTGTGATGATGTATTGTTATAAAACGCATACATTTATGTGATAGGGTGGGGTTGTGTGTGTTACCAGTTTACATATCTATAAAATGTGTAGTTTCAGTCAGTTGTAGACTCCTACAGAGAGGCAATATTCAGAGTATTTAGTTTTAAGATTCAATTCAATTAGTTTTAAGATTTAAAACGAACTGAACCAGGGTTTGAATAAACAGTTAATAAGTGCAGAAAACCCTGGATCAGCTTGAATCATTTTGTTTTGGTATTTGTGGAGTTATTCACATCAGTTTGTATATCATTATGTTCTGGTATTTGCTGAGTTCTGGTGTTAGTTGAATTTTGTGGCAATGGCTATGATTGTACGTGAGTTGATCGATAATGAAGTGACTGTTCTAAACAATCATAGAGGTGATTTATAATAGTTAAAAAAAGACACTGTGTCTATCATGAGCATGAAATTTTGGTTGATCATTGTTTGATGTATAAATTGTATCAATTAAGTAAAATATAGATGTGTCGAAGATGCAGTTTGAAAATGAAAGCAAACTAACCATCTGCCTGTTTGTGTATTGTGTAATTACCATGATTAAGCCAGACATAGTTTATTAGAGCCAGACTTGGCTTATTAGGGAATAATTCTACTTTTGGGTCCAAGACCATTGTCTAGTAAAAAAATAAAAATATGTTAAAATCAGACAGAAAATAGATCGATTTAAGATTTGTCATCATTGTTGAAGGCGTTGATGCATTATTTTCAAACAAGGTTTATTTTAAAGGGCTCTGAACAAATTGAAAAAAGCTGAAAGAATTATCAAAAATAAAGGAGATTTGACCTATTGAAAAGTTGCAAGAAAACATAAATGGAGGCTGCCATCTTGGAACGATGACATCATCGCGCCTTTTTACCATATATGGCATAGTGACCAAATGTATTTTAAAGCAAAGAAAGTCACTGCAAATGAAAATAACCATACAATTTGTACATTTTATATCTGTATATTTATTTTTAGTCAATTTGCAGTGATTTTCTTTGCTATAAAATGTATTTTGTCAATATGTCATATATGGTAAAATGGCGCGATGACGTCATTGTTCAAAGATGGCCGCTCCATTTATGTTCTTTGCAAATTTTCAATAGGTCACATCTCCTTTGTTTTTCATGGCATTTTGATAATTCCTTCAGCTATTTTCAAGTTTTTCAGAGCCCTATTAAATAAATAGTATTTGAAAGTAGTGCATCAACCCCTTTAAGGAGGAAAATTTTACCAATCGGGACAAACACTGATTTAATGAACCAATCACTGAAGAGAATGGCTAGGCCATTCGTTAAGCAGAATGAAGCTTCCAATCATGCAGAATAGTAATTGAGAGACGGATGAACTGTTATTTACAAGACTTCCAGGTTGAAGGCGTCGGAGATACAGCTAACACCCCAACTTATATGTAACAACGAATTGTATAGTTTAGTTGAACTGCTCAGTTTAAAATAAACTTACTTTCCTATTATTTGTCGTGAGAATTTCATTCCTTTGGTGCTAAAAGTTTTTAAGCACATGTAGCTTTTTGTTGTTAAGTTGCACCAATCGAACGATTGTTGATGCTAAAAGATGTTTCAAAACTTTTTATAGAATACTCCAGTTGGACAATGTAGTAGGGAACTGTGTGTTCTCAAGATATTTTATGAATGCATGCATTAAATTAATAAAAACTCGTTAAAAACATTACATGTTTTCTGTTTAAAGCACAGTAGACTAGTTTAGTGCTGTTCTATTTGTGCATTTGTACTTCTTGAGAGATGTAGTGGGCTTGTTGGACAGGCTGTATGGTCATTATGGGACTGTGATAGAGACGTGTATTCTACATTGTATACAATTTAATGATGGTGTAACTATGTATATGATTTCTTTGCAATTTTGAGGACCACAAAGGGGTTCTTGACAATTTCGAGGGCTCAAGGTAGATTTCTTGGCAATTTAGAGGGACATGAGGTAGATTTCTTGATACTTTAAGGGCCTCAGGGTAGATTTTGTGACAATTTAGAGGGCCTCAAGATAGGTTTGTACTCACTTATGCAGATTTACTTTCTGTTATTTGACCTCTTTATAGATCAGCATCTATTTCTACTTTCAGAAAGTTGTCACAAAGTTGTGCATACTATTAATTTTAAAAAAAGCAAAGAAAACCAATCTGTCTGCCGAGGATCGCAATTATTGTTTGTGTTCACAATGAAATTCAAAGAAATGTATAAACATAGTTACTAGTTACGAAATGGTTTTCAAGCTGGTCTTGCTCAGTTCTTAGTAAATTGGCTGCACATATTTGTTGTAACAAATATTAAACTTGAATGGGACACACGGCAACCTTAACATATTCATTAAACATTAAAATTATAGTGTCTATTATCCAGCATCATTTTGACTTGAAATCTGCTTGCATACAATTATATAAAAAGTTGAGTTTTGAAATTTTCTTTGTAATTCTACCTTCGTTTTAAATATATTATTGGTGCAATATAATGAACGGTTTATAACAAACTCGTTTTACTTTTTACTATTCTTACAATTAAATTAATGATTGCAAAAACGTGAGTTACGAAGAAAAACTGAAGGGACACAAGTTTGAAAAAACTCAAGATCGCCGTGTATCCCTTTAATGTACATTAATTTTCCTGTGCATTATAAATGTTTTGTTACAAGACATATTGTAGCCCAAGGGAGGAAGTGTTTAAAGCTGCTGGTTTATTGTTAACTGAGAATTGAAACTTATTATACTACTGTTGTTTTAGCATGCAAGAAATGTTACGCCTATTTATAATGTTATTCCTTCACATTTCAGTTACATTGTTTCACCATTTCAGCAGAAATGTTACTCTTAAAGCAATAAACTTTGTTGCTAAATGTTGTTTTTGTGTTATTAATTACCAAATAAAAGATAATGCATTATGAATTGAATTGAATGTTGTTTAACGGCCCATCAACAGTACATGTTATTTAGAGCCGCCCCAGAGAGAGGGGAAGGATATATAGGAATCCGGGAACCTGCCCTACTCTTATTATCGAATAGATTCCTATGGTTCTTTAACGTGCTCGGATGATAGACCAATACACGGGACCGCCCGGTTTACGTCCCCATCCGGCGGACGAGGCTAAGGAATAATGCATTATGAGGGACTGTGGAACTGCATTTATTGTCGATCACAATGTCGTCTGGGTGTATGTGTGTCAGTTAGTCCATTCTTCCGTCTTTCATTTATTATATCTTCTTTATTACTTGCAGGATTTTCACCAAACCAGAATGGCCAAAATTTCAGGTTGCTGTGACCTACTCAATGAAATAGATATCACGCCGGCCTCCGCTGCTGTAATCTTCGCTTAATATTTACAATTATATTTGACTGATAGTTCCAGGCTTTACATATAACAATTTTCCTCAAGCTTCTTGCTTCATGATTGTTTCTAAACAAAATAAAGTTAAAATGATTGTTTTATGGTCACAAATGAATCATTACATAATGAAGTATTAACTCAACCTCCTACAACAACTGCTCGCAGCACAAAATTTGTTCCAAAGAACTTCACACCAGCTGAAACCGTATAAGATCGTCTACGACCCGGTACACTATAATGGAAAGAGGACTCCGCAACTCTGAGAATACACTGCAACTCTGAGAGTACCACTTTACTATCAACCCAAGTCCCAGAACTACCCTATAACAAATCTCTTTAACGTTTCAAACATCAGCTGCAACCGCTATAGAATAGGCTAAGACCCGGTACGCTGCATTGGTTTCAGAGGACTCGGCAACTCTTGAGCAACTGTGAGTCTCATTACCAATGACTTCGACCGAAGTCCCAGCACTACACTACAGCCAGCCATCCCATGCAACAACCGTCTAGGAGATGTTCACATATTAACGTCTCGATGCCAACTGAACCCGAATTGTGCGTGTGTGTAATTCTTAGGATTATAGTCCCTCTACCATTTGAGCCCGGAGAAGAATCCCTCGACTCTGCATTATGTGCAGACTTTTGTGCGAGTGATTAACCAGATGTAGCACTTGAACCCATTATTTGCTTTTAAAGCAACGGTTACAAGTTACTACTACCATTTTTAACGTCTTCAGTATGACGCCGCCAGGGAACTCGAACCCCCGACCTCCCAATTGCACGTCGGACACTCTGCAGTTTGAAGTTCTCGTGTCCTTTTGTACACGATGCAAATGGTGTCTTGTGAAACAAGGGAAGTAATCCTGCAACCAATACAACCCAGTCAACTTAATTAAACTTGCAACAGCATTTTCATTTCACTATGACATGCATTGTCTCGTTTCTGTCTGGCAGGATTCACCACAATGTTCCTTTAATGCAACAGGCATCCCACTGTTAAGGACCTAAATGAAATATTATAGGGAATGTATTGACCATTTGAAGTTTCTGTTGAAACGGATATGGAAGCTGCCATTTTTAGTGCTATGACATCACAGTTTTAAATGACCATATATGGAATATTTTATAAATATAAAAATTTACTGATTTTTAGGGAAAAATTACAGCAACTGTATGAAAAATATGTATAATTCAGTCATCGAAATTAGGATTTCAAAAATTGAAAAACACTATGGGCCTAAAATAATAGTAACATTTATTCAAATTTGATCATGGTAATGTTTATTTCAATCTCTACAATATCGTAAACAGTGCAATTCAAAACAAAACTCGAGGATATTAAGACTGTCAGGAGAAGAAATATATTTTACTCTATACTCAGCCTGTAGGAGAATTGGCATTGACATGTTACTCATCCTTCTCATCCTGCTCTCATTGTAAAAGTTCATAAGTCAAAGTAGTCAGAAACCATAATTTAACACTATTATATGTAAATAAAACAAAGGGAAACATCATATGTTGTTTTTTCTTTATATAAATCAATTATAAAACTTTGACCAGTATTATAGATGACTCTATTCATATTCATAGTCTATAGTTCACTACAGTCTGCTCATGGCCATTACAGTTACTCTGGCATGGTATATATTTTCCCCTTTTCCTGTGAAAAATTCCCCTTAAATTTATTTTTATATAGTTATTACAAAATTAACGTTAAACTCAAATACAGGAAAACAGCATACTTTTTGCATTCCCCTTCCTGAAGGCCCTGGACTTTTAGGTGACTAGTACCCTTAAAGACTTCCCCTGTGAAAGGGTTATTTATATAACATTCAATTACCGTAACGTTCGGCGCTCCGTGAAATTAGAACGGGAGCCGCATTTTAGAATGTCCCAAAACGGAAATGCGTCAATTTCCCAATATACGGTTGACTTAAATTGCATTTTATCGCTGAATAAACAGAGTTGCGACTATTTACTGCATTTAATCGCTTAATAAACTATGTAAGAACTATTTTCTTTGTTGTTGTTTTTTCTACTAAAATGTTACTCGTGCTGTTGGACGACCGATTCATGGATTTCACTTTTACCAGTCGCGGGCTTGTGCTAATTTCGACCACTGATAATTAATGGTAATAATGCTTTATATGTCCAGTAAAGGATTTTGCATTCATTTGCAGTGATTTTCTTTGCTGCTAAATGATATCGGTATTCCATATTTGGTAGTTTGGAACTATGACGTCATAGTTCTCAAAATGGCGGCTCACACATCCGTTTTAGAACAACCTTCAAAATTCATGGTCGTAACTTTTTTTGTTTATCATCCGATTTAATAATTCTTTCAACTTTTTCACCCTTTTTTCAGAACTCACAATAGTAGACCTTGTTTGGCTGTGTCACTACATTCCCTTTCAGTATGTAAGGAACTAAAAAAAAAAAGGTTCATGTTTGTGGCTTTTACACTTTAAAAGGGCTTGGTGACCTTTCACCTGACCTTTTAACAATGCACTTGTGAAGTTTCAAGGTGTTATGGTTTCTAAGTTATTGCCCGAAATGTGTATTTCATATAAGGACATGGTGACCTTGACCTTTGACCTATTGATCCCAAAAACAATAGGGATCCTCCACTCACCTAGTGCGATGTACCTATGAAGTGTCATGAGTGTAGGTGTTATGGTTTCGAAGTTATCATCCAGAATGCGTTTTTCTATATAAGGTCAGGATGACCGTGACCTTTGACCTACTGACCTCAAAAACAATAGGCGTTTTCCTCTCACCTAGGGCAATGTACCTATGAAGTTCCATGGGTGTAGGTGTTATGGTTATGGAGTTGTCATTAGGAATGCGCAATTGTTTACGGACGGACTGACAGACAAGCCCATACCATAATACCTCCCGTTTTTCAAATGGGCGTATAAAAACGAAGGGGTCGTCCTCTCACCTAGCATCGAGAATCGTAGCTCTTCTGGTGTGTACTTTTATGGTAGGTACATACCACCATAAGAGCCACGATTTTTACGTCTAACGCTCGCCATAACATTTGTATCTTGAGTGTGACTTCACGTCTTGAAAAGTTGAGTGGCCTGGGCAAAGTTTTCAAAAATATTATAAAGACAAAATTTAGGAGGGTATACTGGATTCAATCTGTCTGTCCGTCTGCATACACAAACTTGTCTGCTCTACATCTCCTCAAGATTTGTAGCCACACTCCTGAAACTTTACAATTGTGCATAATTAGAGGATGATCCCTATACATTTCGGGGTCAATAGGTTTAAGGTCATCATGACTTGGTAATGAAAAAGATTGTCATACAGCCACACTCATGAAAACGTACTGGCCGATTGTCCATGGTGGGAGGATGACACCCTGCACATTTGAATTGAATTGGGTTTTAAGGCGCACCAACACATGAAAGGTTATATGGCGCCTATCAGGAATGAACATACCAGGCTGACCTCCATGTACATCGAGATAAAATATGGAGAATGGGCCTAGAACCTTCTCACCTGCAGAGCTGCTGCAAATTCTATTGTAGACACTCCATTTAAGCTGGAGCCACGTTTATTGTTTTTCTAACACTGCTCTAGTGATCTTAGCGAGATGGCACCTGAAACAATGCAGGGGTCATTATGAAGACCTTTAATGAGCATGAACAAAAAACAAGAGGTCAATGACCTTGAAGCTCTACTGATAGGTTTTTGATAGCTAGATCAGCATTCCTGTGAAGTTTCATGAAAATCCGTCAAGTAGTTTCAGAGGAGTAGTCGCTACAAGTTTTCATTATATAACTCTATGTAAACAGATGGCCACTGGCGGCCATGTTTAACTTCAAATCAAAATAATTTTTGTCAAGGATCAACATCATGTCATACTGATCATTTTAGAAAAAGTCCCATATCAATATCACTTATAGTTTTCAAGGAGCAGTTGCTACAAACTTGTATTTTGAAAATCTATCTTGAATTTCTGGCCGACATAAAAAAAAACTGGGATCAATTAGACATCAAGAGCAACATTCCTGTGATGTTTCATAAAAATTTGTCGAGTAGTTTCAGAGCAGAAGTCGCTAGTCGCTACAAATTCATTTATTTTAAATCTATTTTTAGCCGTGGTGGCCATCTTGAATTTCCGCCTATCCTGAAATTTTCTAGGATCAACTAGACATCAAGAGCAACATTCCTGTGAAGTTTCATGAACATCCGTCAAGTAGTTTTAGAGGAGTAGTCGCTACAAGTGTTTACTATATAACTCTATGTAAACAAAGATAGCCACTGGCAGCCATGTTTAACGTCGAATCAAAATAATGTTCGACTATGATCAACATCATGTCATGCTGATCATTTTATCAATATCACTTATAGTTTTCAAGAAGTAGTCGCTACAAACTTATTTTTTAAAAATCTATTTTTAGCTGTGGTGGCCATCTTGAATTTCTGGCCAACCTGAAATTTTGCTAGGATCAATTAGACATCAAGAGCAACATTCCTGTAAAGTTTCATGAAAATCTGCCAAGTAGTTTCAGAGTAGTAGTCGCTACAAGTTTTTACTATATAACTCTACGTAGACAAAGATGGCAACTGGCAGCCATGTTTAACGTCGAATCAAAACAATTTTTGACAAGGACCAACATCATGTCATGCTGATCATTTTAGAAAAAGTCCCATATCAATATCACTTATAGTTTTCAAGAAGTAGTCGCTACAAACTTGTATTTTTAAAAATCTATTTTTAGCTTTGGTGGCCATCTTGGATTTCACATCGACATGAATTTTTGCTAGGATCAACTAGACTTCATGGGCAACATTTCTGTAAAGTTTCATGAATATCCACCAAGTAGTTTCAGAGGAGTAGTCGATACAAATAAAAGTTTACGGACAGACGGACGCCGCACCACAGCATAAGCTTTGCTGATCTCTGACGGGATCTGCAGTGGCCCTATTCTTTGCCCCGAAACGATAATGAAAACCTTGTCTGCTCTACTCTATAACTCTTCAAAACTTGTAGCCATTCTCATTAACTTTACGGGTCGACTGTCAATGGTGAGAGGATGACCCCTTTACATCTTGGGTTCAATAGGTTTAAGGTCACCATGACCTGATAATAAAACACCTTGTAACTTGTACATGCATAGAACTTCATGGTGCGAACATGACCTATACATTTTGGGATCAATAAGGTCGAGGTTACCATGCCCCAATCATGAAAACCCTTGTCCACTCCATTACTCTTTATTAATTCATAGCCCCACTTGTGACACTTCACAGCGAGGTACCCTTTCATGGTCCCAGAAGGGGTATATCAGTTGGGCCTTTTGTTCTCATTACAGTGATAATACCATGACTGCAGTACATACAATAAATAGAGGATCTTAGTGCCTGTTTAACAGTAAATTCCTGCAGCGAGGCTGTGCTGCTGATTATCAATGTTATCCAACAAGTTTAATATTCAAGAAACTAACCCGCCAAATAACGGCAAAAATTGCACTAAAAAATTGTTTATCAGAACTCCACCCAGATGTTCAGGTCATATAATATTAAATGTATATGCACCGATTAAAAGTATAGATTTGTTTGTGGGTTCTTAAAATACCTGCAATTTAATATGCGTAAAATGAATTATGAGTTGGTAACTCTTAATTTGACGCTCCAGTTTTGGTGTTTGGCCAGGCTGGTTAAAGCCACCGTGTCTGCAGCATTTGTATTCTCAAAATTTTGTAAGTTATATAGAGGATATTAATTTTGTTGTTTTGAAGTGAAAAACAGATTTTATTTCATCGAGAAGTGCGAACACTTTATATTTTCACGAATGCGAAGCATGAGGAAAATATTGAAGTTTGATCACTTCGAGATGAAATAAAATCTGTTATTCAGGACAAAACAACAAATTTTATTTTTATTTTATGCTTTATAATCAAAGTGTACTGCAGTATGCTGATTTTTTTTTAATTTGACGATGTCCTATTTTTAGCCATGGTGGCCATCTTTAATTTCCAGCCGACCTGAAATTTTGCTAGGATCAACTAGATATCAAGAGCAATATTCCAGTAAAGTTTCATGAAAATTCGTCCAGTACTTTCGGAGGAGTAGTCGCTACAAGTTTTTACTATATAACTTTATGTAAACAAAGATGGCCACTGGCAGCCATGTTTAACATCGAATCAAAACTATTTTCGACAAGGACCAACATGTCATGTTGATCATTTTAGAAAAAGTCCCATATCAATATCACTTATAGTTTTCAAGAAGTAGTCGCTACAAACTTATTTTTTAAAAATCTATTTTTAGCTTTGGTGGCCATCTTGGATTTCACATCAACATGAATTTTTGCTAGAATCAACTAAGACTTCATGGGCAACATTTCTGTAAAGTGTCATGAAAATCCATCCAGTAGTTTCAGAGGAGTAGTCGCTTCAAAAATAAGTTTACGGACAGACGGACACTGCACCATGGCATAAGATCTGCTGACCTTTGATTAATTGTTTCTGATACTGAAAAAAAAAGTAGTTCCGGCAGTGAAAAAATAAAACTTTATAATTCACATGTATGAAATACCGCTTTTATTTCATTGCTAAAATCCACTATTTCACTGCTAAGCATAAATAAATCAGATACCTCGTCATCAGAAGGTTTAGAAATGGTGTACACATGTTGTACAATTTTACTGTTGTCGACGGGATAGGGACTTTAAATTCAATATTAAATGGGCACGATGTGAGATTCTATTTTACCACAGAACTCGAAAATGCCACGCATAAGGTTCATGTACTAATATAGCTGCCTACATATATTGTTGTCGTATGATGAGGACCTTGTATGTTGCGATTTAAATACAGACAATTTAACATTGCAACAACCCGCTGTCATAATAAACGTTGAGCAGGTTCCAACCACAACATCCACATGCAGGCAGTAGATAAAATAAAGGTTGAAAGGAATGTTAACAAATAAAAACAAATGAAAATGAGCCAAAACATTTATTATTGCACATCTCTACAAATAACGGCATGATTATTTATATTGCCATAGGTTATTACTAAATAACGGCCATTTTGAACGTTCACATCGCCAACTATCAATGTTTTGTATGTTTATTTACACAACAACGTCATGCAACTGTTAAAGTAAGATTATAAGAATCTTTCATGGGTATCCGGTAAGATAGGGAACTCCAACCCTCGGTATAAGTGTTTTAATCGGAACCTCGGCAAAGCCTAGTTTTTTTCTTGCATATCAGAGACATGTGCGTTGACCCCTCAAGCTACTAACTTTTTGCACGTTTTCCTGCATACCGGATGTTGGTGCACGTGTGACTTTTATCTTTACCCTTAAAGATGACTTTTCATCCCCTCATGTAAAACGTGGATAGCCTTATTCAGTATGCAAGAAAATATTTTCCAACACGCTCCCCGTGTGTAAGATCAAATTTCCAGCACTCATGTAAAGCGTGGACATCCTTATGCAAGAAAGTTGTTGAAAGCCCTCAACGCCGGAAAAGCAACACCTGTCTCTTTTGTCAAAAACAGCATTGCTACTCTATATTCTCTGGTTACTAGCCTATCATCAAATTAGTATAATACTAAAACCAATTAGTTATTGCAAATCAACAGAATTCAACACAACTAATTACCGTTTGTATTCTCATATTGCTCACTAGTCTGCCAATTAAAGGGACACACAGCAATTGTGAAGATTGTATCCAGAAGTAAATAGCATCTCAATTTATAAATCCAGTATCATTTTGACTTTAAACCTGCTTGATTATGATTAAATAAAAGTTAAGCGTTTTTAATTTATTCTCCATTATTCTACCATAGGTTTAAATAGTAATATGCAAAAACAAATTGCTTTGAACTATTCTTATAATTAAAATTAATGACAGAAGAAATGCAAGTTAGGTAGAAAAACTAACTGGATGCTGCAAGTTTTAACAAAATCAAGATTTCCGTGTGTCCCTGTAACAGTTCCTGCAAACAAACGGCTCAATGGCCATAATTTTATTATTTTTCTTTATTTTAATGTTTTGGTTCATCCTTCACTACTGCTGCTTCTACGCTTTCTGCTTTTATGTTTCTTTTCCTGCTGAAAATATAAGAAACATAATTTAATATACAATGAAATACAAAAAAAATAAAAAAATATGACATACCGGAAACAAATATGTTGTTTTGTGGATCATCCATTATAGGTTATTTAGATCCACCCCACAGAGAATGAAAGGATACAATGGAATCTGGCCCTACCTTTTATTGTTCTTAAATATGTTCTGGGGAAATTCTCCGATACACAGGACTGCCTGGTTTACAACCTTATTTGAAAGACGAGGCTAAAGGAACGTGTCTTGCCCAAGAACACACTGACAAAACTCAATGGCGCTGGTGAGGTTTGAAACAGGGTCCCCCCCCCCCCCCCCACGAAGTCCACCATCCTATATGCTTGGCTAAGAAAAACATAAAGCAAACAATTTGGAAATTCAGGAAAAATATAATGAAATACTGTAAAACTATTAAAAAACAGAACTTGAAGTTATAGTGAAATTTATGAAAGAAAATTAAATATGGCTTCTTATTCCTAATGGACATAGAAAATATGAAACTTAAATTCATGATAATTATGCATAATAAGAATATAAACCTGACCAAACCATATGACAAATTAAATTAAGTCCTTCAGACTTTATGTTTCAATTGTGTGATTAAGCAAAGTTTACACCTCAATAAACTGAAGAAAACAGAACTAATTCTTATAATGCCAACAGGGGTTATTTTTTTTTTTTAAAGAGATTACGAAAGATTGATCTCTTTTCCTAGTGGAAAGCATGGTAACCTACAGGTTTTTATATTTGTACAAACACTGCTTAGTTCCAGAGACTAAGAGAGTCAAACTTCTTATTCAGTTGTAAACAGTCAAACTTCTTATTCAGTTGTAAACATTTAGCAGAAATTTCAGGCCTTAAAGTTAGGATTGTAAAAAACACACACACAATGTTTTATATCATTATCCTACTCATCCATCACCAATCCATCATCACCAATCCCATTAAAATCTAATCCTAATTAGGCTTTGATACTCTCCACTGTAGGATCTGACAACACTGCCTTAGAGGTCACGTCAGATTAGCCTTTTATCTAATCAATATTGATGCTAGGATAAACTAAATTCAACCAATGAAATCGAGCGTTGCGTATGCACCTGTCTTCAGATGATTTTCGAGTGAACAGAACAAACGAAGATGCACATAAAACACATATCATATATCCGAAAAAAAGATAAAGTCGCCTTGTGTTAATGCTGTGGACGGCACGATAAATTCAAAGAAATGCACTAAATGGCATGTTTTACAGCAAGAATACGAAGAAATTCATAGGCGCGGTCATGTACATTCAGAACATTATATTTGTATCTGAAAAATATATATTCTACGGAGATTATTGCAACATGAGGTTTTCTATACAGTACTTAGTAATACATCTGGCCCACTTAGTGCAGTTGGTAGCGAGATAGGCTATTGCGACGTTCTATTATTATTACCCTGAGTGTAATTTTAGTGTGTAATTTTAGTACGAGTTCAATACAAACGTAAAATCTTGATTTTGTTCAGCAAATATTCAATAATGGTTGATGTGTTATGTTTGTCAATGCAATTTTTTGTGTTTTATATGCAAAAAATTATGGACATTGTCTCTTTCAATACCGAGCATAGACTGCTCCACAGCATTTGACTGAAACGCGACATGCGCAGTGAAGCAGTCTATATCGAGCATATTGCAATCTGACGTGACCTCCATTGCAGTGTTGTCGGAGCCTTAGTAGTGTAGAGTATTCATCACAACTACATGTTCACCAACAGCAGCACTGCATCTCATCAGATATTCATCATCATCTTGGTGAGATATTTATCCACATTTAAATAAATTCCACCATCACCATTATTATCGTCATCATCAGCAGCATCACCATGGTGAGACATTAATCCCGATTTAATTCCATCATCATGGTGAGGTATTTATCTCAATTATATTAAATACATTATTATCAGCATCATCATCACGAATTGTAGAGTATAATGCCCACCTTGTGTTTTCTAGGGCTACTATCATCACTGTCAGAGATGGAACTGGATGGTTTTCTCGGCCTGTGTTTCTTCTTTTTCTGCAACATATTTCATTATGAAACAAAAGCAGACACCTGCTGTAAACTTATCGTGGGGCTCAAAACTGTTGTATCGACTTCATCATTTACATATAGTTACAAAAGATTGGCGTTTACCAGTCATAAGTCTGAAGTGATCACCTAAATTAGAATACGGTCAACTTATATAAGGAAAAGCTTCCACCAAATGTTAGAATAAAGTCAACTGACATATCTGAGGAAAAGTTTCCACAAAGTGACCATCAAATCTTAGAATAAGGTCAACGGGCCTACCTAAGGAAAAGTTTCAACATAGTGACCACCAAATGTTAGAATAATGGCAACTGGCCTATCTAAGGAAAAGCTTCCACATAGTGTCCACCACATGTTAGAATAAGGTAAACGGGCCTAAGGAAAAGTTTCCACATAGTGACCACCAAATGTTAGAATAAGGTCAACTGGCCTATCTAAGGAAAAGCTTCCACATAGTGTCCACCACATGTTAGAATAAGGTCAACTGGCCTATCTAAGGAAAAGTTTCCGCATAGTGACCACCAAATGTTAGAATAAGGTCAACTGGCCTATCTAAGGAAAAGCTTCCACATAGTGTCCACCACATGTTAGAATAAGGCAACTGGCCTATGTAAGGAAAAGTTTCCGCATAGTGACCACCAAATGTTAGAATAAGGTCAACTGACCTATCTAAGGAAAAGTTCCACCAAATGTTAGAATAAAGTCAACTGACCCATCTAAGGAAAAGCCTCCACAAAGTGACCACCAAATGTTAGAATAAAGTACCCATCTAAGGAAAAGCCTCCACAAAGTGACCATCAAATGTTAGAATAAAGTCAACTGACCCATCTAAGGAAAAGCTTCCACAAAAATACCACCAAATGTTAAAATAAGGTCAACTGGCCTATCTAAGAAAAAATTTCCACATAGTGACCACCACGTTAGAATAAGGTCAGGTCAACTGACCCATCTAGGAAAAGCTTCCACAAAGTGACCACCAAATGTTAGAATAAAGTCAACTGACCCATCTAAGGAAAAGCTTCCACAAAGTGACCACCAATGTTAGATTAAAATAAGGTCAATTGACATATCTTAGGGAAAGCTAGATCCACTGTTATTCCTGTAATATTATGTCATATATAAGGGAAATATTTTATTTATCTCCATTTTCTACATTTCTTGCATTTTTGCCATCAGGAATATTAATTATCAGGAAAGTTCGAAACAAATTGTCTTTTCATATTTAATACTAACTGTTGATTATATTGCACCAATAATATATGTATCTCGGTAAAAAAGTTTTGGACCAGGGTATATAAAGTCATATAAAAATAAAACTCGTAGACAAAAATTTATGTATCTTTTTTAGTAACCAAGGTCTACTCTACCCGGTCAATTTGGTACCAGAAACATTAAATTCCAAACAAGATTTGATTTTAAAAAATTATCTCGCGAACACACAAAGGGTCTGTAAAAAAAGTTGCAAAGTCCATACAAAGTAACAGTTCGGACACATTCGAGTAACCAATAAAAAGATTATTATTTTTTTGCAACTTGCATTGTAAACGATAATTATTGTTGATTGTTGATCTATTGTGAATTATCAACTGAGATAATAAGGGTTATGGTCGAATGTCATGGTTCAGCGATCATTGTACGGGTTCGAACACTGCCATGGTCCAAAACTTCTTTTACAGAGTATACATAACATATGGTAGAATAACAATAAGACAAATTTAAAACTTAAATAGTTTTTTAATTATATGCAAGCAGACTTAAAGTTAAAATAATGCTATATTAATAAACAGAGGTGCTAATTATAATTCTTGATAAAAACTTCGAAATTGCTGTGTCCCTTTAAGACAGATTCCCGTATGTTTTTTTTTCCATGGCCAGAAGATAGACTATGGAACTTTCTGGTAAATGTCCTCATTCCACAAAGCAGAGTCCTTTTTCGATTTGGAATGTATAGTATTTCTGAATCACTAATTTGATGAAGTTTCAATTTACACACCTTAGTTCTGGAATCATTGTCTGAGCTCTCAGATTCTGACGTACTTTGTTTCTTATGCTTCTTTTTCTTCTTGTCTTCTTCTTCTTTTTCTCTTTCTTTTCCTGCAAGGAGATAACACAGTAATAATTCAACTAGGTCATGATACAGTAACTTTTATGAATTAAAACACGTTTGCAAGTCAAAAATTGTATGTTTGCATTATTCCATCATTCACCTCAATAGCTATAACAATGCCCCTGGTAACATCAATGTAGTATTTTCCACGACCTCAATTTAAACTATAACAATGGGTAACTCGGTGTAAATCAAAAGATAAAGCTTGTACGAGTTGCCTCTCTTTGGTTAAAATATATCATCGTGGTATATTTTAACTGTGTCCGCTGAAGTGTGATAAAAATATGACGTCATAACAGTGTTATTTTTTTAATAATTTATTATGCGGCAGTATGCACATTTTTCAGAGAAATCCCTTTCCTTTTTGTACCGCTTATTTACTTGTTGGTTGTTTCTTCTGTTTCCAATCTTCAGTGCTAAACTTCTGTCAAAAAGTAACATTGCATTTGTAATTTGCAGTGAAAAACGTTTTTTAAATGAGAATGACGGGAACTGGGCTTGGACGGAAACTGACCAGCTACAACTACAACTGGTACACCCCTAACAGATATTAGTGCCTTAAAAATATATGATTTAAGCAGATATAATATAAATTTCAAAATCTGTATATATCAGTAGGATTTAAATGAAGTTTTACCAACCTTTTTCCGTTTCTTGTGAGAAGTAGACTGCTTTTCTTCTGAATTCACTGTCTTCATATAGTCGTCGAGATCTGGTATTATATCATACTTTCCATCACCCGTCTTGAAACAATCCTGGGCCAGGTGACCTGCAAGCAAATCACTTCTGTGAATGGAAACTGGTTATACAAAACGGACCTAGTAACTGTTTACAAACAATCCGTGGCCAGGTGATATACATGTCAATCACAACTGTGAAGAGAAACTGCCAGTTTATCCTTTAATGGGCATCTCGTAAAGTTGTGAAAGATTCCCACCACATTTTCATGCATCAAAATTTCTTCTCTTTTGTTTCCTTCTCCCCTATCTGGGGCAGCTCATAATAACCTTTTATGTGTTGATAAACAACAATTCATTTTGTTCTCATAAAATTATCCACTATTCAAAAATAAAAACCTTTTTGGTATTTTACTTTTTTTCTCTCGCTTAAGCACACTTTTTTTGTTCATAAAACAAGAATACTGTTAGTCATTTTAATAGCCACTTGATGATTTGAAGTTTAAGTATCTTGGTCACTGATAATGATGACACCATTTACTACTTACTTTTATATAAGGACATTCTTGTAAAATTGTAGATTTTAGTTATCAGAAAAGTTATGTATTCAGTAAAAATTAAACTCCTTTATATAAAAAAATTTGAATGAATGTTGTTTAAACGGCTCATCAACACAGTATAGGTTATTTAGTGTCGCCCCAAGAGAGGGGAAGGATACATAGGAATCCGGGAACCTGCCCTACTCTATTATCGAATAGATTCAAAAGAAATGTCACCAATAAGAGGTAAAAGCCCCCAAACATTCCGAATCATTTGATCAAGTGTGACCTTGACCTTTGAGGTTCGGACTTGATTCTTGCACACGACATACCTTCTCATTATTGTGTGAGTTCATGGAAATCCTTCAGTTCTTTCATAGTTATGGCTGAGACATGATTGTTTCGGACGGAAGGACCGACGGTGTGATTACTATATGCCTCCCTTCGTGGGCATATGGTGAATAACAATGACATTGATTTGAAAACTAGTGGGTGATTCAATTCAAGATATTTTCAGTACAATAACTGTTTGTTCAGTTCATTCTGTATCCTTGCTAGTAAAGGGCCGAAGCTCCTTATTACTATATGCACACCCTACCTGAGCCGCCACACTTCCTGCAAGTTGTATTGAAGACGGCATCCAGCTCTATCTACGACGTCCCATGTGACCACCAAACTGTCGTCGCCGCTTCTCATCCTGACTGATACAACACTTTACGTAATCATATTATATCTGGTACAAATGTATACACACTTTACGTAATCATTATATATCTGGTAAAAATGTACAACACTTTACATAATCATTATATATCTGGTACAAATGTATACAACACTTTACGTAATCATTATATATCTGGTACAAATGTACAACACTTTACTTAATCATTATATATCTGTTACAAATGACAACACTTTACGTAATCATTATATATCTGGTACAAATGCACAACACTACGTAATCATTATATATCTGGTACAAATGCACAACCACTACGTAATCATTATATATCTGGTACAAATGCACAACACTACGTAATCATTATATATCTGGTACAAATGCACAACACTACGTATCATTATATCTGGTACAAATGACAACACTTTACGTAATCATTATATATCTGGTACAAATGTACAACACTTTACGTTATCATTATATATCTGGTACAAATGCACAACACTACGTAATCATTATATATCTGGTACAAATGCAAAACACTACGTAATCATTATACATCTGGTATAAATGACAACACTTTACGTAATCATTATATATCTGGTACAAATGTACAACACTTTACGTAATCACTATATATCTGGTACAAATGCACAACACTACGTAATCATTAATATCTGGTACAAATGACAACACTTTACGTAATCATTATATATCTGGTACAAATGCACAACACTTTACGTAATCCATTATATATCTGGTACAAATGCACAACACTACGTAATCATTATATATCTGGTACAAATGCACAACACTACGTAATCATTATATATCTGGTACAAATGCACAACACTATGTAATCATTATATATCTGGTACAAAATGCACAACACTACGTAATCATTATATATCCGGTACAAATGTACAACACTACGTAATCATTATATATCTGGTACAATGCACAACACTACGTAAGTCCTTATATATCCTGGTACAAATGCACAACACTACGTAATCATTATATAATCTGGTACAATGCACAACACTACGTAATCATTATATATCCGGTACAAATGCACAACACTACGTAATCATTATTATCTGGTACAAATGTACAACACTTTCAGTAATCATTATTTAACAGTTAAAATATTACAACACATTACAAAAGTACGACTATATCCGGCACCATTTATACAGAGCTTTAAATAATTATTATATATCTGGTACAAATGTATAACAGTTTACGTAATCATTATATATCCAGTACCATTATACAGAACTTTACGTAATCATTATATATCTGGTACAAATGTACAACACTACGTAATCATTATATATCTGGTACAAATGCACAACACTACGTAATCATTATATATCTGGTACAAATGCACAACACTACGTAATCATTATATATCTGGTACAAATGCACAACACTACGTAATCATTATATATCTGTACAAATGACTACACTTTACGTAATCATTATATATCTGGTACAAATGTACAACACTTTACGTTATCATTATATATCTGGTACAAATGCACAACACTACGTAATCATTATATATCTTGTACAAATGCACAACACTACGTAATCATTATATATCCGGTACAAATTGCACAACACTACGTAATCATTATATATCTGGTACAAATGTACAACACTTAAGTAATCATTATTTAACAGTTAAATATTACAACACATTACAAGTAACGGACTATATCCGGCACCATTTATACAGAGCTTTAAATAATTATTATATATCCTGGTACAATGTATAACAGGTAACCGTAATCATTATATATCCAGTACCCATTATACAGAACTTTACGTAATCAATTAATATCTGGTATCAAATGTACAACGCTTACGTAATCATTATATATCCGTACAAATGTACAACACTTTACGTAATCATTATATATACCTTCCAGGTACAAATGTACAACACTTTACGTAATCATTATTAACAGTTATAATATTACAAACATACAAAATTACGACTATATCCGGCACCATTTATACAGAGCTTTAAATATTATTATAATCTGGTACAAATGTATAACAGTTTACGTAATCATTATATTCCAGTAATCATTAACAGAACTAGACGTAATCATTATTACCATATTGTACAATGTACAACCACTTTACGTGAATCATTATATATCCTGTACCATTAGGCCAAATAAAATTATACTGAGTTACTCGTAACCCGACCGACCCGCTGAAAACCCCCGACTCGTTTTTATTTTATTGAAAAAAATAAAAAATCAAAAAATTCAAAAAAAAAATTAAAAAAGAATTTAAAAAAAAAAAAAATGTTAGGAAAAAAATAGTAATGTTACTTGAGATCACGGGGCAATTTTCAATTTGCGGTGCGGTTTTGAAAGCGTTGAATTCACACGGTATACTGTGCACAGGACTGGTATACAACAGTCAAAATGGCGCTCCCAGTGCTGTTTTGGCTGTACGTTTCAAAAATGTCAGCACATGGAAGCGCGGGGGGGGGGGGGGGGCGGATGTTATGGCGTGCCTCTCCATAAAGAATCGATCGTGAATTGTTTGACAAGTACCACAAATAGGTCGGTAATTGCCCCGAGTTCCAGGCCACCTTTCCGTAAGTTTGTTCATAAAACAGTAGTATTAATGAGCATATGTTTACTTGCTTCTCAGCACTAAGCATTGGCATCCGACTACTACTTCCATTATACTTCTATGAGGAGTATGCCGTTCCATATAATTTTCTGAACTCAACCTCAATATAGGCCTCATAATAACTAACAATGAGAAATTTATAAATATTATTTCTTTCTGATGTAGAGAAGTAATATACATGTAAGTCAACACTTTTACAAAACAATTCAAATGGTCAATTAACATATTTTGACAATATAACTTTTGAATATTTTCAGCTGTCTGGGGAGCCAGAAATGCTATTGGTTACAATGTATGTCAACCTCAGAATTTGACTACACCTGTGGGTCCCCCATCCTTCCTGACGGTCATAACCGTATTCAGGAGAGCATGAAGTCAAGTTACTCATAACTGAGATCACACCTGTAGGGAGCTGGACTGATCCCAGCCGACTCATGTA